>CAJUYI010007596.1:0-11936 GCA_910591695.1 Galerucella pusilla
GCTAGGAAAACGAATCCCATCTTGGTACCATTAGAGTTGTGTTACTTAGAAGAGGGTCAAGTATTGAACCGAAAAATGACTGAAAATCAAACTGCTAAGATGATCAGGTAATGTATATTTACATCACCCATTCCTGAGTTCATAGACCAGAGCCTGAAGCCTTTGAAAATGATACAAAAAAAATTGAACACTACGCAGACTTGGGTCAAATACTGAAATTTGGTATTCGAATCCGAATCCTGAATACTTTAAACTAAATTGTATTCGAATACTCAAGATTTGAATACAAAGAAAAAAGTATTTGAATAACGCTGTATTTGAATACCTGGATTGATTTAAATAGGAATACTTTTCGAATATTCCAACCAAAAATAACTATTTTTACATATTCTTGAACACATTATAAAATTTATTAGCCGAAAATACATGTCCAAAGTTACACATTGGACCCATTTACTTCTGATACAATATAATGGCGGATATTTGTTGGTAGATAGTCATGAGACTTCCAGTGATAAGAACTGACTTAAATCAGTAGATGTAATTTTTTTTATGTCATACTAGTTCATTATTGTGTTTTTATTGCTTAGTTACCAACTATCTAATGTCGTACTTTATGCCCGTCAGGAATTCCAAAATCTTCGTTCATTTTGACTTCTAACTTTGACGCATATAAAATTTATTGTGATATTATGACATTTACGTTTGTCAACGTTCACGTATCAATTCAAACCGGATTTTTTTAAACACTGATTTGTATCAAGATTGGATTGCTATGACATAAAAGTTTGTATGCACCGCAGGCATAAACAGATGTGTATACCCTCGGGCAACTTACAAACCCTCGGGCCAGAGGCCCTCGGCTTCGGAAGACGTCGCCCTCAGGGCATAAACATCTATTTATACCCTTGGTACATAAATAACTGTTAAATTCCAGATATTCCGCAACAAACACGGAAACGAGAAAGAAAAAAATTGTTGACGGAATTAGACGAGCTAATCATAATGCACATCCAGTAGTACGCGAGTTTGGGTTTTCTGTGTCTGATAAATTCGAACAGTTGGATGCTAGAGTTTTGGATCCCCCACAACTAGGATACTCGGATCCCCAGAGACCTAGATTAGTAAATCCTTCCAGGGGAGTGTGGAAGAGCGAAAGATTTTTAAGTACAGCTCAAATAAAAAATTGGACTATAGTTGTTGCTGATAGAAAAGACCCAAGACCTAATGAACTTAGTTATTTAGAAAAAGGGGTAAGTTATTATTTCACTTCATATATTTATAATCCAATCAATGAATTGAAAATGTTCATGATATCGAAAAATAATTCGAAAATGCTAGGATCGATTTGAAACTTTTTGCAAATTGTTACGAAAGTTGTTGATTGCTCGATAGTACAAGTATGGTTGTGAGGTAAACATATTGAATAACTAGAGAATACTTGATTAATTTTCACAAATATTGAAAGGTAGTGGTAGTGGTAGTTTTATATTTTAAATTTTGAAAGTTTTACCTTTCAAAAACTACACATCACATTCGAATTTAGCAACATAAAATACATAAGCACATGCAAATATTTCAGCTGGGTTTGGTTGGTAGGCATTCCTGTGGGGATGAGTCCAACACTGTCTGGGTACTAGTTAAGAACCCATTCGAACATGAGTATCCCATCTCGGCCCGAAAAAAAAATATGTCAGCTAATTGGTTTTTTTCGGTAATTTCACAGCTAGTTGGCAGCTGTCAAGTACCAAAATTGGAAATTGTGCATCAAATTTTAAATAAGCGAAGAATTTGCACTTTTTTAGCACATTAATTTTACATTTTGGATTTGACAGCTGTTATTTTCTGTTATTCTGTCACTAGTTATGTCAAATGTCAGATAACAGAAATGAAATGGTGACATGCCAAGAGTTCCTAGAATTATTGGCCACCGACATGTTGAGTATTCAGCTAAAAAGTCATTTTAAATTTCAAGATATACGCTTCGGGGGTGTATTCATAATTTTAATAAAGCAATATAGATGTTCGCAGTGATAAAAAACATGCAAAAATCTTATGTTTTGAAGGGTAGACCTTAACTGTCATTCTTGTCAGAAAAAACTACTTTTTGTTGGCCACACTGACCTTAGATTGAATTCCTCTATTAAGAGAACTTTCCGTTTCACAAATCGTCAATTTTTCCAATAGGTAGGTTTATTTTGGAATCTTCTTGCTCCCCCACCCCCTTCTAAGGTCCACACTTCCAAAGTTGTACTATCGGATTTGACACACTCTCCTTAACAAAATTCAATTTACTTAAAGTAGCAGCCATTATTTTCGAATTAATTAGCTCACAATTCAACTCCTTGACAGGATTATTATTAATAAAAAATTGAAAAACGTGTCACGGGACACACGGTAAGAACTTGAGTTCCTTTTAAGCAATAATCAAATTTTTTGAATCAATCAATAAATACACATATATTAAGATAAACATTTATTTTACTCTAGATGAAACTTCATTTAACAATCCATATATAATCGATCAACAATCGATTATTATCAATTATCATCAATTGATTAATAATCGATGATTTTTGATCGATCAACGATCGATTATCAACAATTGATTAATACTTGATTATCATCAATTGATTACCAGCAATCGATTAATAATTTATTATCATCAATCGATTACCAGCAATCAATTAATAATCGATTGACCTCAATCGATTATCAGCAATAGATTAATAACCGATTGTATATAATCGATGAATATTCGAATATTTCCAATCGATTGAAAGTCGATTGTTTCCAATCGATCAACAATCGATTATTATCAATTGATTAATAATCGATTATTATTGATCGATTGACAATCGATTATAATTAAGTTGTAGTTGTAGAGTAGTAGATGAATTATTTCGTTACAAAATTCTGTCCTCGGTTTTTTTCTTCAATCTATCGATTAATTTAAAATCTGTCCAGCATTTTTCTTTAGTTTAAAACGGACGTGCCTAACTGTAAGGTATATCTCCTAATCGATTATCAACAATCGATTATTATACTATTATATTATCAACCTTTGTGTAAAATTTAAACCCAAGACATCGATATATGGCGGCATTACAGTTTTCTCTAGCCTACGAATCGCTGCTTCGTAAACACATAACGCAAGCAAATAACGCAGCAACGTAACGGTCAGATCTTTCGCTCCGCGACACCTGATCGCTATAACCTGGCGTAAAGAACTAAAGTTATAAAAAAGATAAATATTGCAAAAAATTATGGAAATAATAGTAAAAAATGTATCCGAATAAATTCAAGTATATCACCAGCACTGCGAATACCAGCTTTGCATAGAATTTTAATATAGCATCGGTGGTTCAGTGGTAGAATGCTCGCCTTCCACGCGGGCGGCCCGGGTTCGATTCCCGGCCGAAGCATATGAATCGCTGCTTCGTCAACGTGAGAGAGAGGGGCTCAAGGCACATAACGCAGCAACGTAACGTTACGGTCACCCCCTGTCGCTTTTCTCCAACCTAACGTAAAGAACTAAAGTTCTAATAAATAACTTTATTACTTGACACAATAATTTTTTTTATAGTTAATGGATGCAGCAAGAGGAACTGGTATACAGTTCCCACAAGCTGAGAAACCCTTCCAGACAATAGGAAATATGCCAAGGGATATACAAAAATACTTTGGAAGTGTAAAAGGCAGATACGACGTTATTTTCGTGGTGGTACCAAATAGTGGTCCGCAGTATTCTTACGTTAAAACCGCCGCCGAGATCAATGTGGGATGCTTAACTCAATGTATTAAATTAAGAACTTTGGGTAAAGCGAATCTCCAAACTTGCATCAACATATTATTAAAAGTAAACGCAAAATTAAACGGAACTAATCATTGTTTGGCAACACGCCCGCCAATGTTGAGCAGACCGTGTATGATTATGGGCGCTGATGTTACTCATCCCAGTCCTGACGCCCAACATATTCCCAGCGTTGCCGCCGTAACAGCTTCATTCGATCCCAAAGCTTTCAGATATAATATTTGCTGGAGACTACAACCGCCAAGAGTTGAAATAATAGAGGATCTACAAAACATAGTTGTTGAACAATTGAAATATTTTTACAACGCTAACAAAGGTATGAAACCGGAGAGGATCATATTTTTCAGGTTGGTAACTTTACTCCGTAGGAATGCGGAAAACTGTAATAATATTTTTCAGGGACGGAGTGTCAGAAGGACAATTTGAACAAGTAAAACATGCGGAAGTTCGAGCTATTAAAGCTGCTTGTAAGAAATTACAACCTGACGGTTATGAACCAGCTATAACGTTTTTAGTAGTTCAAAAAAGACATCATACTCGACTGTTTCCTCTGAATCCCAGAGATTCGGAGGATAGAAATTGCAACGTTCCAGCAGGTAATAAAATCCACTAGAATATTCTACTTTTTCAGTTTCAACAAGCTTTCACTAGAAGGGGGGCGCATAAAAGCGGGCCTGGGGTAGCAGGAAGCCTAAATCCGTTCCTGTGTGTCTTTGTCATAAATTGTCTGATGAGGTAGAAATGTAGGCAACAAAAACGTGACGGGAAAAAATTTTGACATTTTATCTCTGTTGAGAGGTAACAAAATATAACTTTTTCTCCAACTATCAAAAAATGTTGACATTTTTGTACTGTTTTCAGGTGCAGAAGCCATCAATTCCCTTACCGTACAAAAATTTGCTCATTACTTAGCAACACTAGGATTAAAAACGCAACTTTTAATCCTAGGACTAAAAGTAATTGCATTTGAGCTCTCTAATTGAGATTTGAAGAAAAAAACATTGTCTCTTACAAACTTAGTAAACCAAACTAATTGGGCAACTATATATGTATTTGTTTGTTATTTATAGGGATATTGAATGTACAATTGGAACAATTGTTGCCAAAATTCAAAGCACCACTGAAATTATCACTAACAATTTTCGAACAATTCAAAAAGATTCTCATTAATGTTAGAACAACTCAAAATATTATCCGTAAATGTTGATGAAACATTCGAGGAAATATCTGAACAGGTACTTGTACCTTCTTTTTCAGGTTGCAATATTTTTCTGGCAGTATTCTCTTTGTTGATGTGTGATTCTTCAATATATCCTTCTGCTACCGTACCTCCATGTCTTTTAAGACAAGTGAGGTCACCGCCACCATCAATAAGAAGTGTAGCAGATATTCTTCTCAGCGAATGTCCAGTATACTCCTTCCAATTTTCTAACTTCTAAATTTTGCAATTTCTTGCGGCACGGCACTAATTTTGTGAATACCAACAACCATTCTTTGACACTTCCCATTAACATACTTCAAAAATAAACGCAAATAATTATCGCCTATAATGGTAAACAAACGAGGTTTCTTGTTTTTTGTCTACAAAATTTTCACGACCAGGACCGTGTCCATATCTTCAATGTCATTAATTTTCAAATGAACTAGTTCGTCACAACGCATAGCATCTCCACTACTAGAACAACCTTTATCATCAAATATACATTATCAGGTGCCATATCCAGGAACCGATCCACTTCCTCCTTTGTAAAAACCCTAGACTTTTTAGGTATATATCCATCACTTTGCCTTTTTAACAATGCTCGTAATTTTGAATATTTACCAATATCCACACCATTTTTGATATCCAGTGTGGATCGCAACATTGTTCTGTGACCAAAGAGTGGATGGCTTGACGGTCTTCGTTAAATTTGAGAAATACACCAGAAGAACACTCCGCATAGTTTTGCACATTTTTTCTTTACACCAATCCATGAATCGCTGATATGCAAGTTCATGAACTTGCGAGATTTGGGTGGCAAAAGATTTAGATAATACTGCTTCAGCACTTTCCAATATATTCGCAGGTATATTTTCAACGTGTTCGTGATTCATTTTGAAAGCAGTGTAAAAACTACTACAAAAATTATATGATTAGTACACAGCACACCCTCTAGCAGGCTAACTCCTTTACTAAATCTCAGATCTAATATATTAGTACTGTGACCGTCCGCCGCGCCAGCCGCGCGCTGCGATAGTATACATGGAGCACAGAACTAAAGAAATCTGTGACATACAAGAAAAGGGTAAATTATCCCTCAGAATATAGCTCAAAAAGGAGCAAGAAGAAGAATAACTAAAAGAGCGGGAAATATGAAATAACTAATGCTCGATTTCACCAACCGTCTCGTAAAGTTAGGTAATATCCAAGTCGAATTTAGGAATTTCTAAACGCAATTTACGTTGGACCACGCGCATTTAGAAATTCCTAAATTCGACTTGGATATTACCTAACTTTACGAGACGGTTGGTGAAATCGGGCATAAGGGCGGGATATTTGAATATTAAATATAAGATGGATATCCCTGAATTATTTCAAAGTGCACACTCAAATGACTGTAAAAAATTCCAATATATACACCAAGAAATAAACAAAATACAGGAGTGTCTTTATCTTAAATTCGACAAACTGGCTATTGTTGTTAACTATTTTTCAAAAAATGAAATAAGATGAATATACAGTGTGAGATCTATAAGTATAATTCTACGTAATATATAGTTTATAGTTACATGCTAAAAATAATGTATTATTTACGTTAGAAATCTCAATAATATTTTTGGAAACTTGAAAGAAAACTTCGAAGTTGTTCATCATTTTATATTAAATATATGTATATACATGAAATATATATTATAAATAAATACATACATATAAAAATCTCGGAAAAACAGTTCCACCACGGAGAATTTGAAACTTGAAATCATTGATTATCATAATCCACTCTAAAGATATATAGCTACAGTTGTCAGAACCAAACATGAGCCCCGGAAAATATGCGAACTAAAATAAGGTCATCGCAAGCAGCTAATCTAGAGTCAATGTTAACGATTGTCCATTAGTAATTGTTAAATATAATCGAAATAATATGACCGAGTGATTTCATCAACATACATCATTTTATTCATTCTGTATCAGTGTTGTCAATGCGAGGATGATTATCCGATCTTTAGACAATTTCACTAATTTGGATCCAATAGTTTTTCGAATATTTTATAGAAGGGATCTATAAAATGGCTATTGTTTTTGGGGATTTTCCATATTGACTGGGGTCGAAGACTTTATTTAGATAACCAATGTGTCCTTTTGGTAATTTAGACAAATTCTGATGATTTGAATAGTGAGTTAGGGTAATTTTCATTTTTGCATCGGCAACACTGGACTATAACCAGTTCATATTTTGTTGCTTTCCATAGAAACTTGACCCCTCTTTTTCATGACATTAATACAGTCATGTAATTAGAAAATATAGACATTTAGGGCAAACGGTAGTTTTAGTTTTGGTCCAATATAAATATTTTTATTCATATTTAGAGTTACATCTTTAGCAAGTTTGACTTTGTTCACATATCTCTTAACAGTTGACATTTATGGTATCGATATTTGGTTATCGATTCAAAATATCGAATTGTTACTACAAAAATACAACTACAGCGACATGAACACGCCCACCAGGGCTCACGTTTGCTTCTGCCAACTGTACCATAAACCTTTATTTAAAAGGTAAAATATTGACTGAAAAGTTGACGGGTGATAACCATTTTGTAACTTTCAATAATTGACAGTTCACGTGACGTTCCCTCCGTCCTCCGATTGGGAGATTCTGCAACGTCACGCTACTAATGCGCTCTCAAGCGGCCGGGCACGATATTATAACTTGGATACAAATTGTAGATGAGAGTTGAACTGCTAGAGGGTGTGCTGTGGATTAGTACGTCTACTGACGTCTACTTGACAATCAATATTTACCAACAATACCAGATATCCATGACTACCGACTTGCTATCGCTGTTATAAAATAGGTGTTCAAATTTATTACCCAATTTTTAACGATTTTTGAATAAAACTAAATTTATTTTAGTTTTGACTTGGTTGGAGAAAAAATAGTATATATCATACGGACTAAAAGTGCCTATTTTTACTCGCAATTGCTCGTAAAAAAATATGCACTTCCAATCCTTATAATATAATATACTATCTTTCACTATTAAATCATTATTAAGTCGTTTTTCCTGTCACAGAAAAAAATTGTGTATTATACACGGGAAAAATATTAGATTCAGATCTCGCTAACTTTGAACAAAAATCGAATACTTTTTTCCCCTGTATAATAAATAACTATTAGTGTGCCGACATCTACATTTCACTCACTTGATAATGTCAATGTGTTACAATTTTGTTCCAGTTTTGGATATTGAACGATAATAATTTTTAGGTACTTGCGTGGACCAACTCATAACACATCCATTTTTACAAGATTTCTATCTCGTGTCTCACGCTAGTATTCAAGGAGTAGCTAAACCAACGAAGTATTGCACTATCTTGGACGAAAATACTTTATCGAACGATGACATTGAAGAATTAACGTACTTCTTATGCCACATGTTTGCGCGTTGCAATAGATCCGTCAGTTATCCTGCTCCGACTTATTATGCGCATTTAGCTGCAGCTAGGGCAAAAGTTTACATCGAAAATGATACATTGGATCTAAACAATTTACAGCGCGAGTATGACAAATTCATAATACAGGATAGCATTAGAAAGGATAAACCAATGTTCTTTGTGTGAAATATACGTTTTATTTCTTTTTTTCTATCATGAATTTATTTTTTATTCCTTTATAATCTTAATCATTAAAGCCGGCTTAGGGAATAGATTTCTTAGTTTTTTAGAGTTAGGTTTGCTTTGATTTTTAACCATTAACTATTAATTTTATTGTTCATATTATTATCTGTATTGGAATAAAAATGCTTAACACAATTGAGTTTCTTATTTTTTATTTGTGGCGGGTACAGAATAAAGTATTTTTTGGCTTGATAAAATAATTACTCCCACATCTGACAGATGTAAATATATCTTAATTGGAAGTGTATGATAAAAATGCTACCTTCTGTATGTTCCTTGAGGTGTATTCATTATTCTTTTTGTTAATTTATGGGAAATCAAACTACAGTATTCTTTTTATTTTCAATTCAACGTTTCGGTAGCGTATAATAGTAAGTAATTATTCTTGATTTTCGTTCGAATTTATCGCGTAAAGAACGGTGTTTATAATTGGTTGTTCGTGTTTTATATTTATGTTGTATAGATTTTTTAAATTTATTAATTAATTGTTGAAATGAGCAAAAAGTCATATTAATATTTTTCTCTTTGATAGCAAAGCTTAAACACTAAATATTTTGTAATATTTGCTAATACAAAATTACGGATTTATTTTTATAATAAGGATATTAAATAAACAAATTCAATTCTATAGCTAACCAAAGTGGAATTGGTCAGTTCCTTTTGAAGGAATTTTGGAATTTACTAAATTTTCTTTTCATCATCCATGTAATCAATTTGCTTTCAAATATTATTCCAGTCTCTATACCAGAGTCCGTATATATTTTACTCTCAAAGTGAAACGTTAACTTTGTTAGTTAACATTTCAGATAATAAAAATGTGCAATAATGACTTCAGAATTTTGATTTTTGGTGGAATAGTCTATATAATTATCTAAAAATATTTAATAAATTATATGGTTTTAAATGAAACGAACTGTTTTTAAATGACTCCACAATATATTTGTAAAAATCTGTAAATTGCAAGTAAATTGACAATTGTTTCGATATAAATATCATCATCAGAATGACAGAAGTTACTTTTGACATGATGTATACTTGATATATATTTGGCTAGTCCAAATAGTGCCCTATCTAGTGATTGACTTAATATATATGAATAGAAAAAAGAAAAAAGAAGAAGATTTTACAAATAGTAGCTTTGATATTATTAGCCCTATGGGGATATTCAATTTAATAAATTATTTAACTTTTGTGATTTGTGGTGGAATAAACTAGAAGACCAAAAATCAATATTCAAGAGATATTTTACCGCGAAATTTAAAATTTCGAATGGCCTTTAAATACGGATGAGAAAGGTACCGGCAGGTCTTCTCTCATCGTCTGTTGTCGTAGCAAGTTGGAACTGTGCAGTAGTCCAAGTAATAAATTTAACAATTTTCACAAAATCTTTTAAGCAGCCGTAACTTTTCAAGTTCCCATCTGGATTACTGGTATGATATTTTATTTGTTACCTTTATATTTTAAAAATTTCACAGTTAAATATTAATTTTCAATGAGTAATTTTTTTTGTACTAAATGGATACCCATTTTGGAAGCCACATGGTTATACCTTTCCTCTCCTAGCTAGCTAAGTTTTATAATAGATATTTTTAATTTAATATTATTGTTCCTTATTTTTTTTGTCAATTCAAACCATATATTTGTCCAGGATGAATCCTTAGGTTCAATTTTTTTATATTGTAACTATTGAGCTGGACAGATATCCTCATGCTAAAATTTTTTTTCTGTTATTTTTTTTACTTATACCGTAATAATTATTGTAGCACAGTTCCCTGGACACAGTTCCCTGGACAAAGTTCCCTGGACAAAGTTCTTTGGACATAGTTCTTTGGATACAAGTTCCTGGAACACCGTAATGGATAATCTATAATAAATTCCTGACAAACAGTTTTTTGGATACAAATTTTTTTTGAGACATCAAGTACTTGAAATACAACATCCCGAAGCTATAGTTTCCTGATAGTCTACCTGATAAAAGTTTTTTTAACATGGAGTAACCTGGATACAGTCCATAGAAGTATACCAACAGCTCAATTTCATCTTCATCATCATATGGTTTTTTTTTATATCTTTTTATACATTGTTTACTAACCCATTTTCTTTGTAATTTTCGAAATCGTAATTATATACATTTTTTTTACGTAGTGGTTTTATTTATTATACAGAAACTAAGTTATTTTTTTTAAACAGATTAAAAGTTAGCTGACCTTTAGATTTGATTTTCTTTCTAATTTTCTTTTAGGAAAGAAAATTAGTGGCGCCCTAAAATTGCTTTCTCTTTTTTTTCTAGTTTTGCTAAAAAAATAAATTTTTTCTTTACATCAATAAGGTAACAAAGCCCTGTGAACTGGCTTAGTTTACCTCCAAATCTATTGGTTAGTTAGGCAAGAACCTGCATTATTCAACATCATTTTTTTTAACGTCATTGGCTTTCAATCTTGAACAATTTGGTTTCAAAAGGTATATTGAAAGATTTGAAAAACAATAGATTAAATTTAACACATAAACCAAACTCCAAACTTAGTATTTTACATTTATAAGATTTTTTAATAAAGGTATCCTGCAGCTGCTTCTCTTTTTACTGTTTTAACCTTGTCAATCCAAAAATTAAGCCTTATTTAAAGATCAAAATTTAAGATTCAGTGGCCCTATTATTCTGGTGGCTAATGAGTATATTTAATTGAATTTGTGATAAATATCTGCTAGATTATCAATAAGTATCACAAAATTACTAAGATGCTGGATAAAAACTGTGAATTGATTCATTTTAAAAATTCAAGTTTATTTTTTACTTATCAATTCAAATTCATATCCCGAACATTTTTCGAAATAATTAACATTTAAAAATAAACATTTGTGATGAAGAATCCTATTAATTTGAATATGTATTTCTCTAATTACCCCTGTATAGCTTAAAATAAAATAAGCTTTTCGAACTTACCTATCTGATATCTACCTGTCTCGTTATTGACAACAAAAGCGAGTCGTAAACATAATTTATGAGAGCGGCGTCCGTTTGGGACAGCAACTTGAATAAAACCGCCCTGGAGTGAAACATCTTATATTTTTATTCTGTAATCTTTGTAGTTTGATTTCCAAAAAAATTGATAAAAATGTTGATTATACTCCAATCACACTTATGGAAGTGTGGGGCAATATAATTTGAAAAATCAACTTATGTACATGAAAATTCTCTTATTTCTTACTAATTTTGTAATTTTGGTTACATTATTTAGTTAG
>CAJUYI010007597.1:0-11934 GCA_910591695.1 Galerucella pusilla
CAATTGCACTAATGTTTACATCACATAGGTACTTCATTTAATCATATTGTATATTAATTTATATTCAACAAATCAATCAGTCTATTGAATTTCGTTTATAAACACTACTAGTTCCTCTAAAATGACACACATTGCACATTTTCAAATTATCATCAACATAAGATGATATTTTCAAATCAAAAATAGCAAGAGAATAAAAATTCTCTTGTACCTATAGATATCTTCGAAAATGTTTTACAAATTATCTGAAAACTGAAAATAAACTTTCCTAAATTTGCAGTACAATGGCTGCAACATAAGATAGGTTAAACATTTTTCGTAGTTCTCTAACAATCATTAGTAAACCATCTTGCATTTAATAACATTACATAATTGTAAAAAACTATATATTTTCATAACTACAATACTGGTTCTACATATTGACTTAAACTTTTTTATTAGATGTTTGGATTTGTATTGAAATTTAAAGAAAAGTTTATTCCATTTTCAGTCTATAGGTACTGTATTTATTTTAAACTTCGACAATTCCGAATTACTATTCTCTCTAGTATCATGTTGATCTCTTAAAAGTAATTAGATTCATTTGCATGATATGAGAGTACTAGACTAGAATTTTTTTTTACAATATCATAAACCGATTTCAGTAAACAAAATCTTTATTTCATATCAGTTACTTGCTCTACTTAATTAATATAAATATGTAGTTTGTTCCAACGAGTCCAGTTCTTCAAAAAAATTTAAATATTTATAGGTTTTTTTACAATTCCTCCAAGCACATTATTTCAGGTATAAATTTATACAGGGTGTAACAAAAAGGCAGGTCATAAATCATACCACATATTCTGGGGCTAAAAATAACTCGATCCAACCCATTGCTTATCCAGAATATTCGGTTAGTAAAACGGTGCCGACTGTGTATTCAAGAAAATGGGGGCCATTTCGAACATCTAATAAAAACTACACATTTGTAAATAAATAAGATTCAATCAAAAAAAATGGGACCCTCTAAAAACTTAAAACAAAAATAATGTGTTTCAATAATGGTGCCACAATAAGCATTAAATTGTAACGTACACAATAATTTTGGGGGGGTTTAGGGGATCTCAACTCCCATAAATTTTTAACGGGGTGCAATAATTCCTTAATTTTTTTAAAGATGCTCTAATCATAAGAAAGCCACTTGTCAACTTTCATTATAATATATCGATCAACTGTCGAAATATTTGAAAAAATCAATTTTCATTTGGTAACTTCCAAGGGTTGTAACTTTTTTCGCATGCACATTTGTACTAGGGTAACTTGGGTTGGATCGAGTTATTTTTAGCCCCAGAATATGTGGTATGATTTATAACCTGCCTTTTTGTTACACCCTGTATATTTCGGATATTGTCAGTAAACTATGCATATGTATTAAGTGTTGCCTATAATTAGGTGATGTCAGTCGAGACGATGTCATTTTATTGGCAAAGGAAGTAGGCTGAATTATTAGCGAATAAATTTTGACAGATACAAGAAATAATCTGTTTCAAATTACACCGGTAAGTGATTGTATTATACCTATTTTCATTTTTTTTTTATTATTATGGATATTGATGAATAAACATAATAGTCCAAGATCCCAGAGCGATAAGACATAACTTATTTTCAAATAGATGAAATGCTAGGTTCTCAGTAGCATCCCGTGTGCTTTGAACACTTGTGTGTTTGTGGAGCTATCCTAAGGACACCTTGGCAGATATCAGGTGATAAAGATGATTAAAATTAAGAGTTACTTTACTTAAATTTAAATGTCTGATTTTTATATATGTTTTGTAGAATAAAATTCTAAAGTAGTATCATAAGTGTCAGACACTTTCCATGGACCAAAACTTTTGTCATACGCTTTAAAGCTCCACAAGCTCCGTAAACGTATAGTATTCAGTATAGTTCGAATCTGTTGGAGCACATATAACTTAGTAATAGTTGCCATGATAACATATTTGAAAGTCAGACATGTGAAAATAAATGAAGTTAATCCATTCTTTTGCAGCTTTAAGGCATCTGACAAAAGTTTTGGCCCATGGAAAGTGTCTGACACTTATGATACTACACTAGAATATTATTCTACAAAACATATATGAAAATCAGACATTTAAATTTAAGTAAAGTAACTCTTATTTTTAGTCATCTTTCTCACCTGATATCTGCCAAGGTTCCCTTAGGATAGCTCCACAAACACACAGGTGTTCAAAGCACACGAGGTGCTACTGAGAACCTAACATTTCAACTATTTGAAAATAAGTTATGTCTTATCGCTCTGGGATCTTACTCTATAACAGGTGAACATTTTCAGCTTTTATATTCTTTTGATTTCAAGTTTGTTATTCTTGCCTTGAACTAAAATTTCTCAATTGAATTTGTTGTTTCGGCCCTCACTTTGTGGAATCTACTCATATTTCTATTTTAAATGAAATTATCAACTTTACGACTTCCCTAGCATTTTCGTTAAAAAACCGAAAAAATTAGATACTAATCTTTTCAATTTCAACTGGATATTTCAATTAAAAACAATTTTTACTGATACCGACTGTTTACAGGGAGGAAGATAAAATTTTTGTGCGCATTAGTTCCTCACTAAAAAAATATTTGTAAAAACTGGGTTTGACAAATCAAAGCGGACACATAGTTAAAATTGTTTTCACATTTACATCTAATATTTTTTTGTTCGTAATTCAAATTATATAAATTTTATATGGCTATATGTCTGTCAGATAGCAATTTATCAATAAATATACAATAGGTAGGTAAATAGAAACATCTTGAGAACTTTTTGTTCGATTCATTATGGCACAGCCTTATAACAATTTATTTCTACTAAATATTTAAAAAAAGTAATTGTGTATAAATTCATGGTGGTATTCTGTGATAATTAAACTTACTTATACTAGTCAAATACTAGTCTTACATTACAGCCTTTTTGCAGCAACTTTATTGCATGCAAAATTAAAATCCAGTCTTCTTACATTTGAGCCTTATTTCTTGCAACTTTCCAAGATTTTTTTGACATTTGACATTATTATTAGCACATTAGAAATTTTTTTCGCCATTTCCAATGTAGATATATCCAACACTATACAAATCTCCGAGAGATAATTTTAGAAATTAGGTAGCTTACAACCAAAACAAAATATTAATATAAAAAATTTAAAGTATGGTTATGTTATGATTATTCTTCTATTTTTTATAACCAACACAATAATTAGGTTGTCAAAATCTAAAATCACTAAAAATACGTAAAGTTGCACGTCAATAACCTTGAAAATTAGAAACATTTCTATATTTTTCAAGCCTAAAAGTTGCAGTGAAAATGGCCGGAGCGCATGCGCAATTATTATTCAAAAAAGGCCAGCAATTACTTTAAAAAGGCTGTAATGTAATACTAGTCTTACATTAAAGCTACAAGCCTTTTTAGTGATTTTAGATTTTGACAACATAATTATTGTGTGGTTATAAAAAATAGAAGAATATTCATAACCATACTTTGAATTTTTTATATTAATATTTTGTTTTCGTTGTAAACTACCTAATTTCTAAAATTATCTCTTGGTTTGTGTGGTGTTGGAAATATCTACATTGGAAATGGCGAAAAAAATTTCTAATGTGCTAATAATAATGTCAAATGTCATAAAAATCTTGGAAAGCTGCAACTAATAAGGCTCAAATGTAAGAAGACTATATTTTAATTTTGCATGCAATTTATATTGCCTGCAAAAATGCTGTAATGTAAAGACTAGTATTACATTACAGCCTTTTTAAAGAAATTGCTGGCCTTTTTTGAATAATAATTGCGCATGTGCTCCGGCCATTTTCACTGCAACTTTCAGGCTGTTTCTAATTTTCAAGGTTATTCACGCGCAACAAAAATGTCAAAAAATCTTGGAAAGCTGCAACAAATAAGGCTCAAATGTAAGGAGACTAGATTTTAATTTTGCATGCAATTTATATTGCCTGCAATAAAGTTGCTGCAAAAAGACTAGTATTAGGATTTGTACGGGGTAGTGGCGAGAACTTATGACAGAACGACTGTGTAATGCAATGGAAAACTTATAGTAGAGAAAGTGAGGTTATAAAATAAAGTATAACAGTTTAAAGTTCCGTTTTTTGTCTTGGCTGAGATATATAACATAAAAACAGCCCTACAAGATGCCTCCCTCTATTAAAAAATACACATTTTCTTAAATAACAATACTGCTGTCCAAAGAGGACTACTGGTAAATTCGTTTTAAAAAAAACACACACCTTATTTTACAAAAATATTTTGAGCATGTAGAAAAAAAACAGAAGAACAGGTACAAAAATATAATATATAATTAAAAATTTTGAGTATTTTTAAAACCAGTAATCTTCTTTTCAAGAAAAACTTAACGTATAAAACTCATTGCAAATAGAAATATTAAAAAAATCTAAATAGATTTTAAAAACTTGACGGGATATTTAAAAAAAATGGAATTTTTCAGCCAATTTGAACACTACGTTTAATGGACAAGAATATGAACGAATTATCTGAAAACAAGACAAATGGGCCTTTTCAGTAGATGCTTAAATCTCAAAACAAACATTTTATTTGAAAGCTTACTGACAATTTTTCACTTTGTGCAGCTTTGTTTTGAATATACATGTCACAAAGCTGAATAAAAAGTTAAACGAATATTAGGGTAATTTGAACACGCGTTTGACCTTGGGGCAAGTGACGTCTTAAGGTCTGGAGTTATGTTGGCAGTATTTGTCAGAATGGCTGGCCAAATGCTGCTACGGCCGTGGCCAAAATATCCAACGAAGAAGAAAATGTTCCTCGTTTTGGTCAACTTCTTTTGAGCTCTTGCTTTTTCTAACCATGATTTTCGTCTGTTTCAATCTCGAGGAACGTAAATGAATATTCTGCTTGGGCAATTTATATTGTTATTTTAACAAAAACAAATAATCCAAAATGAAAGAGAATATCAATATCAATTTCGAGGTTACATGAGATGTCAAAATCAAAAACCAGGGAAGCAAACTTTACAAATCCTATGGAAATAACGGTCTGTCGTTTTCAAGGTCGTAGGCTCTTTTACGCCACGAAGGATGAAGTGACGTCACGTTCAAACCGCGCGCTGCTTTCCGTAATTTTTTTTAGGATAGAAATCAAGCTCAAAAAAAATAGAAAAATAAGGGGTCATGTTTTCATAAAATACTTTAATTTGAAACAATAAAAAAAAATTACTGAAAAGGCCCAAATGTTTTAATGACAGTGAAGAATTTTATAAGAACACCTCGCCAAGTTTTTTTTTTCGTTATAGTCGTCTTAGATCACAAAGAGTCTTCTCGACAAAGAAGAAAATTAAAGCAAAACTAATTGCATCATCACATCGCCCTATAAGGTCCTTGCATTTTCAAATACTGTATCACCAAAGAAGGTCCTCCGGCTACTATTTCTCCTGGAATTTGAGACAAGGGACAATTTTCTATACTCATAATTCCTAAATTTGAACAGAGAGCCAATTCGAAGGGCAGGTTGTGTAACGTAGGGTTATCGTTAATATACAACGATTCCAAATTTTCAAGTGTACCAATTTCCTCTGGAAGATAAGCTAGATTATTCTCCCCTGCACTTAGAAATACGAGATTGGTTAGGTGGCCGATTGCTCTAGGTAGGCAAGTCAATTGATTTGATTGGACGATGAGCCTTTGGAGATCTTTGAGATACCCTACTTCCTGTGGAAGTTGTTCCAAGCGATTTTCTTCCAAATCTAAGACACGGAGTTTGCGTAAATTGCCGATACTTGGAGGGACTCTGCGTATGAGGTTGTTTGAGAGAACAAGTACCTATAAATGCCAAGTAATAATGAAAAAAATACATCGAAATTTCAATTCTTACCTCTAAACTCTGCAGACATTGTATATCGTCAGGCAATTTACTCAACTGGTTTGTGCCTAAATTTAATTCCACCATATTCGTCCATGTTCCTACATCGAGAGGCAGAGAAGTCAATTGGTTCTCTTTCATATTTAGCTTTGTTAAATGTTTGGCTCTTGAAAATATACCATAGGGAATCTTATCAATTTGATTGTGTTCCAAATTGACTGAATCGACATTAACAAATTGGGATGGACCTCCTGAAGGATAGGCGGAAAAATTATTTCTTGATAGGGTAATGCTAGTAAGTTCACTTAAACTTGATAACAGTCCTTCGGGCAATTGTGAAATGGCATTTCCTTCGACATTAAATTCATCCATATGTTTACAATTGCTCAAAGATGGAGGGATTTGAATTAATCTGTTGTACCTATTTTAAAATGAACAGTTATACAGTGTGGAAACTCCTTATGGAATAAAATTCTTTATGTCATTATTTTAGAAAATTATAAAAAATCCGAGACACGTCAACTTTTGAATTGAGTTGTGCGTTATAGAAACATAAATTTAAATGTACAGGGTGATTCACGCAAGTATGCCATAGTCAGTGTTGTTTTTTTTAATGAAGCTCCCTGTATATTTGCATATTTTTTAAATCCTCTTTATGAACCGATTCCAACAAACTAAATAATGTAGGGTCAATTATGAATTATACAGGGTGAAATTTTTATTTTTACAGTTATTAAACACATACATAAAATACCTGATGTATTTGATTTTAATATATTAAAATAAATGCTCAAAATATTCTCCACCTAGTTGTTGGCAATAGCACAGTCTCCTATAGAACTCCTCCTTAACTTTGTTTAAAGTTTGAGGAGAAATATTCCGTATTTCTGTAGTTATCCTGTCTTTGAGGTCTACAATGCTAGTTGGTTGTGTTACATATACTTTGTTCTTGAGATAACCCCACAGAAAAAAATCTAACGGCGTAAGGTCTGGCGATCTAGCTGGCCACTCAATAGTACCTCTTCGTCCAATCCATTTATTGGGGAAGATTTCATCTCAATAAGTTCCTACCATTAAAGCATAATGGGGTGTTGCCCCGTCTTGCTGGGACCAAACATTTTCATTAGGTAAACTAGGATCTATTGTGTTGGGATATAACTTTATTTCTAAGCATATTTAAATATTTTTCAGCTGTCAAATTTCCATCTATAAATATAGGACCCATAATATGGTCGCCTATGATACCAGCCCAAACGTTCACCTTTTGAGGATACTGAGTATGTGTCTCACGCATCCAATTAGGATTTTCTGCTGACCAATATCTACAGTTCTGTCGGTTTATCTCTCCATTCAATATGAATGTTGATTCGTCAGAAAAAAGAATGGTACCAAGAGCTATCTCATTTCTGTTCAGCTTATTCATCAA
The DNA here is from genome assembly GCA_910591695.1 of Galerucella pusilla. Classification (NCBI taxonomy): domain Eukaryota; kingdom Metazoa; phylum Arthropoda; class Insecta; order Coleoptera; family Chrysomelidae; genus Galerucella; species Galerucella pusilla. The sequence goes on from CAJUYI010007597.1 coordinate 7,311, forward strand.
TCTTTCGCAGAAATCCATTCTACAATCTGGATCGTCTTCTGTTAACTCCTACACAAAAGTTGATTTGTAAGGATGAAGTCTTTCTTTATGAAGACATCTTAGAACAGTTGTATGACTAACATATTTTCACGGGCAATTTGACGTGTACTTGAAGTTGGATTCTCTTCGACACTTAACAAAATATCCACTTTCACATCATCTTCAACGAAGTGTGGTTTTCTTTTCAATGGTTTGACATGTCCAAGTTATCTGAATTGTGCATGAATTTTAGATACAGTACTTCGTGAAATATCAGGCAATTCGGGATACCTGTGATTAAATAAGTTTTCCACTTCAACTTGACTTCTGCAGTTATCCCTGTACCCAATCATCATTAAAATCTCAATTCGGTGAGTCTCAGTTAAATATTTCATTGTTATGTCGACAAGGAAAGAGTGTTTGCAAAGATTTTACTTTTTCAGTATAAACTGTCAACACATCAACCACTGACAGAATAGAAAACAATCCACATTATTTACCGATTTTGTTTAATTATTGGCGTTTTTATGCAATTTTTAGGTATTTATGATAAAATTCATGGGCGTAGCAGGTATTGTTTAATATACAAATACGTCTAATAATTAATTAGTTTAGATTTTTGATAAATCCATATTTAGCTAATTTAAAAAAGTAGGTACCAATATTTAGTGTAATAAATTATTAATTTTAAAATTTCACCCTGTATAATTCATAATTGACCATACATTATTTAGTTTGTTGGAATCGGTTCATTAAGAGGATTTCAAAAATATGCAAATATACAGGGTGTTTCATTAAAAAAAACAACACCGACTATGGCAGGCTTGCGTGAATCACCCTGTACATTTAAATTTATGTTTACATAACGCACAACTCAATTCAAAAGTTGACTTGTCTTGGCATTTTTTATAATTTTCTAAAATAATCACATAAAGAATTTTATTCCATAAGTGGTTTCCACACTGTATATCCAAATGAATTAAAATATTATAAATTTATTTACCTTAAACCTAGCCTTGTGAGTTGATGTAAATTTCCAATAGTATCTGGTATATCAAGGAGTTCATTATGTTGTAAATCTAAAGTTGATAAATCCACACATTCACCAATTTCCACAGGCAAATGTTCCAAGTGATTATGAGAAACATCAAATGTCAACAAATGTACCAAACAGCCAATACCTGGGGGTAGTTCTCGTATTTTATTCTCTCGAAGGCTTAACATTGTTAAAGATGTTAAATTTCTAATTTCATCTCCTACGTATCTTATTCTGTTGAATCTTAGAAATAAAGTAGTGAGGGAGGTTAATTTGTACACCACATCTGGTATATCATTGAGTTTGTTATGTCTCAAATCTAATACTTTCAGTGATTTTAAATTTTCCAGTGAATCTGGTAGAGAAGTTAAAGAATTCTCACTTAAAGCTAACGTTTGTAGGCTTGTTAAACAGCCTATTTCATTTGGCAAACATACAATTTTATTACCGTAAAGGTACAGTTCAGACAAGTGATGTAAATCACGGACAGTAGGGGGTAGCAATGTTATGTTAGATTTACTTAAATCTAAACGCTTTAAGCCTTCCTCTCTACATCTAATAAATTCCTTAGATACATCTAAATCTGCTTGAATTGGTTGTTTATTCTTTTTGGCTGTAGGTTTTAGTTTATTTGATTCTGGATGTTTCACTGTTACTACCTTGGGTCTTGTAACATCTCCTGACAGAGACCCCGAGGAAAATTTTTTCTTATTAACATGTTCCAAGGTTCCAGAAGATTCAGCTTCAGGCATATCTTCAGAAGAAAGCAAAAAATCACTATTGGTCTGTGACATTTCTTACCTCTACTAAATGTTAGCCATCATGTTTTGTTTACGATTCTTGTAAGTCGTACTTGAAGGCGTGTAAGGTCATTTCACAACACGTCACCGAGTGGAGGGATAAATTTTAATTTTTTTTTGAGTAAATGCACTTGATCAAGGATTAGCTTTTATCTAGACAGGTGCAACAGTATTTCGAAGGACGATCGTGCCTCCGCCCATATAAACACTTTACATGGATTATTGAAGGTTTGCGCTGTTGTCAGTAACTAATTCGGGTTGAGATATTAAAATATTTGGTATATTTGTTCTTACATCAAATGTTTCTGATTTGTGAACCAAAAAGTTTAAGATATTAAAATTGATGAATTACAAAAATGTTTGCACAATTTTGCCTTTAAATTGCGGAATCTCGAAGGAATAATTTGTAGTTTTCCTCGCATTTCTTGATTCTTGATAAATTTTGTAAGGAATGGCAACAAACCAAACTGCTGTCAGTGCTGTCAGTAAAATTCGACATGAGTCACAAAGTTTTCAGGTATACCAACCGCTTTGTGTATTAGCAGGTACTGCCATCTATAATCTCAACTTCGGGATATTCATTATTTTTTCCTACTATAATAGTTAGGTATATTATTTACTAATTTAGTCATTATTTTATCAACAAAATACAAAAAACCACAAATAAAAGGGTAAGTTAGGAATGGGAGAATTAAAATACAGGGTTGGGTTGGTATTATTGCAAGGGTATTAAGTTATGTGAGAAGTTAGGGTTTTTTCATTTATCAGTGCGGGAGTGGTGCTTCATGCTTGTACGATTGCTGTGTTGTGAGAAGTGCTTAGCGATGTTTCGGTAAATGTAACAAAAAATCGTGTTTTATTAAAAAATGTACATACTAGAAATCTAGAGTGATTTTTTTTTGTTAGTGTTAGTTTCAAAATAATGTGCGTTACGTTAATGTAGACATGTTTCGGTGCATACCTATTTTTAAAGGCTGTAATAGGCAAGTGGAAAGTGTTGATAGGAGACATCGTTCTTTAATAAATGTCCCAGAGGAAATTCTTAGATATTCTAGGAGTCTAGAAGAACTACTTTTAGACGCGAATAGAATACAGGTTCTCCCAAAGGTAATTGAACCCATTTATGTAAAAAATAGTCGTGTTTTTTGTTATATTCTTAGACAATCCAAAAAGATTTTTCCAAGTACTACCTTTTTAATATATTATCCTTGTTCGATATGAAAAATGTATATATTTTAACATACATGTCACTATTTATTTCATCACGTTTTTACTCAGAAATTTAATTGAAACCTTATGATAGCAAAAGATAAAAATTTATATTACCATTTGCAAATAAAGTAGGAAAGCAATTCCAACCAAATTGCTTACATTGGCAATTCTATTAATAGGTATATACCTAGTATATATTTGTTCATAACCAACCTCCAGGTATAATGAATTTATAACTAAATCAGCTAGTTGTATCAAACAAGAAATTTGTAACCCTGACTTTTATTGTTTCATCAAATTTAGTTATACTTATATAAACAGGTAGTGTAGTGTAATAGGCATTTAAAAAAGTCTAACCCATGTACACCTACACTGGAAAAAGAAAAGCAACATGTGCTAACGTACATCTAAATACACAATTATTAATAATAAATGTCAAGATGTGGTGATTATGTCTACAGGCAGTAGGTACATTTATACTAAAAGGCATAAGTAGAGAGTGGTATTTTTCTTGCTTGTATTGAAACTGTTTGTTTCCAACCATTTATAATAAAATATATGCTTGAATTAATGTTATTGTTTCAGAACTTTTTCCGTCTGCAAAGACTCCGCAAACTCGGTCTAAGTGATAATGAAATCAACAATTTGCCGTCAGATATTCAAAATTTCGAACACCTGGTCGAATTGGATGTTTCCAGAAATGGTAAGTTGAAGATATCAACATAAATATATAAAAACTCGTACTAGTATCAGTTAGTAGAGAACCTGTTTTTGTTATTGCATCTAGAATCATTTATAATGACTAAATGACTACGCACTAAGCTATCCTCCTACAATGTTGCCACACATCTTAAATTACTTATCATCACAATGACTGAATTTAAGGTGAAAATAATATTTATTTATAATTACATATTACATCACTGGTTCTACTTAGTTTCTGTATCTCATTTAGTTTTATTAATAATAATATCCCACTTGGTAAGGATCGGGACAATCATAAATGTTAATCTAATCTTGACAATATAGTTGTGTTTTTGTATTATTTATATGTTCAATTGTTATTGTTTAAAAAACCAATACCTACATTCTTATCAGCAGTTTGTTCCAATGAGGTTTTGATTTGGTTGATGTTTCATGTTTCCTTTTTAAGAGATTACCCAAAGGTAATTAACATACTTATCAAGAGAATTGGTTTTTAAACATACTATTTATAATAGTAGGTACTCGCAAAATCCAGTTGAACAGGATATAAAAGGGTGATGACTGTGTTATTTTATATGAACAAATCAAAAATTTATCACATTTCTTACATTCAAGTCAATTACATGGAAAATCCGTTCCGTTTCGTGATATTTAGCGAACTACCCAAACAATTTATCACATTTAAGTCAGTTTTTTGTTGTTATTTGAAGTAGTTCCTATGAACCATGAAACATTTCTTAAATTCAAGTCAATTTCATGGAAAATCCGTCCCGTTTCATGATATTTATCGGTAGTTCAAATGAACTACCTACCCAAAAATTTGTCACATTTTATACTGTATTTGAAAATCAAG
>CAJUYI010007598.1:0-11932 GCA_910591695.1 Galerucella pusilla
TAAATAAATATAGGTACGTGTACTTACTGAAATCTCGCGGCAAGCTTCTATATCATATATATTGTGTAAAACAAGTAGCATGTTTACGCTTTCTTTCTGGGCGCTAACCTGCCTACACCGACGCCGTCTTTCGACGCCGATAACCAGCGAGCAGGCAACCCGCTTTCTTTCTGTCCGTACCCTTACGCTCCCACGTTTGAATATCCTACTTATTGTCCATATTTATTCGCTTTTGGAGAATCGAAATACAATAGATTTATTTGATCCTGCCTGAATTCCAATGTCCGCCTATGGTTTATTGAGGTTTTAGGGTCTCTTACCTGAAATCGTGCTATCAATATGAAAAAAATATATTATACCTTTTCTGAATGAGTTCTCATAATATCTGAATCCAATATCTTCTGAATGTTTCTTGTGGTATAGGTTACTCTTTTTTTTCGCTATTTTCATGGGAAATGAACAACCATCTTTCATTATATTTCCACTTTCAACGTTTCGTTGTAAGGAAAAATTAAGTTTTTAAAAAATGTTTGTACCTACCTAATAGTCGAATTGTTAAAAAAAATACTCAATTCAATTTTTAAGAAAATGGTAACGGAAGGGTTGTTGCGTACAGACTATTATCTACTGGTCTTAAACATTTACAAATTTTGGAGACGGCGCCAGAATATTTAATGTGGCGAAGGCGCTGTAATTAAAACCATTCTACTTACCACGAAACTTTTAAGGGAATAAGTTTATAAAACAGTATTAAACATTTTGGCTAATTTTATGTTAATTTAGAAGAACATTATTCAATTCATCTATTTTTTTTCAGTATTTAGACGTTTTCGTCTATATCTATGTATGAATTCAAATTAGTTTTCATTATAGAATAATCTTACCTGACAATGGTTTACGCATTTCCAAATTTTTGAGTTCTGAGCTAGTAGAACGACAAACAGACTGTTCAGTATCCTCAGCCCATTCTCTGGAACAAAAAATATTATGCACATTAAGAAATAAATCGTGGCCAGCTAGAATTTCACATTTTTTAAGTAGGTAGGTGGTAGTAATAATTGCTTCGAAAAATTTAATTACTAAATTTTGTATATAGTGACAAAAAAGCCTAGAAATGGAAAAGAAATCTGTTTTTTCGCCTACCAATCATATGAACACCGAAAATAGGGCGAAAAATTCACACCACGATTTTTTAAGTTAAGCTACTAAAGCTCATTTTCTTTCCTTGTGATACAAGATACTATTCTCTCCTCGATTTCAAATACCGTTTGGTTGTTAAATAGTTAGCTGAATGTATTCATGTTTCAACGTGATTAAAAATAAGAATATCAACAATCATGCCTTTTTACCGGTATGGAATTTTGGAAGACATTCAAAGAACTAGCACAGTTATATTAGCTATGTTCGCGGGTCACAATCCGAACCAGTTCAGGGACTATTCGCATGCGTATTCTAAAAGGTGGCGTTCGCGGTTAATATAATTCTGAATTTTTAATAATAGTTCAGTGTTCGCGGATCGGTTCGTTATTGATTCGGAATCAGTCCTAGAAGTTCTCTGATTCTTGTGAGGACTGAAAGTTCGGTTTGGCTGCTCATGCTCAAATGATCGATATGTCAGCTGTTTTATAAAGTCAAGAAAACATATTCGTATTCTGTGTAAAATTTAATTTATTAAAATCGCAGAGCGCTTTCGGCTGTTAAGCCATCTTCAGTGCTTACCTGCAAGTAAGTAATAAAGTTGGAAAATGTAATAAGAAGTAGGTAAAGAATTACTTACTCGTCAGGTAATTTTTAGAAGAAACTTTGACAACACATTGACGTCACAAAGTAGAAGATCTTAGGATAACATTAAAATTAAAATGATCCCCTGATTAGGGTGTATTATATCTAGATATTAAACATTTTTAAATTTGTTAAAATTTTTCTTAGACTGATCCACGAACACGTGTTCGTCTAACGGATGTTGAAGTGACACTCCTTCAATTTAAAAATTAGCAAATGAAAAATGACAATCAAAGTGAACACAGAACTCAATCAATCCAACATGACATTGTAAAAATTTTCAACGTCCCAAAAACAGATATGCAAATTTCCTAAATAAAATTATAAATAAATAATTTGATATTAAGGTCTAATGAGAACCTATCAAGTTATAAGATGCTGAAAAAGATTAAGGGTCTAATGAGAACCCATTACTAAATCTAATTCGGTTTATGCATGTTTATGCACGAATCCGCGCAGCTGTGAGAGCATAAATTTCATGACTTTTTCTACGTCCATCTATTTTCTTCTGAGTGCTCATAATTTCGTCTTTTTTACTACCAACAGACATAATCGTAGGTAAAGTTGAGAAAATATTCAGATACTATATTTTGTTACAAAAATTGACAGCATAAATGAGATGACGCTTATTTCCATATCAAGAAAACGCGTATAATTTTTTTAGAAATTGTATAATGGTTTGCCGACATTTAGGGGCATCACTCTTTTAAACTAAAATGTATTTCTCTAATGCTAAAAGCTTTTATGCTTTTTCATTGATTAAAAGTATGTAAACCAAATAAGGTAGGTAGTACGTGAATGAAAATTTGATTGTAATTTAATTAAACCAAGGAGTTTGAGTTTTCTTTTCAAAACGCACGTGTATGTTATGAGATATCATTACGTGCATGTTATTGTTAAATGTCATTTACTAGGAATGTTGACAGTGCGATTTTTGACGTTTACAGACATGGGCGTAGAAAAAAAATTACTGCTGACGTTCTGTAACTGAAGCTGCACAAAACGTTCACGAAGTTATTTTGAATCTCTTCCTCTATCTATTAATCTTATCCCACAAGAGCTCTAGGCTGGAATTAGGTAAAATAAGATTCCTAAGGAAAAATCCCTACAAATTAGTTTAAATGTTTAAGGGCGAGTTGTACCAAACACCTCAACTCGGTTTAATGATGACTGATGTTTAGACTGATGTAATAGGGTACAAGCATAATTTTTGCTATTGGTGAGAATTGACGCTTTATCAGGTCTCCTAACACCTTGCATGCCTATTTTTTCAAAAAAATATAAACTTTACTTTTAAAACGACTTTAAAAATCATAAAATTTGGAAGTCCGCCAAAACGCGTTTTACGTCATAAAGATGGCTGCTCCATGGTGTGACGTCATTTGTTTAAGTTCTTATTCGTGTATCACGATCTGAGTTCTTGTGACCTAATTTGTTTCTGAAAGCTTTAAAAATGGATAAAGCCGAAAGAAAACTTTGTATTCCAAGTATTGCATTGCTCCAGTGTGTAAATCAACGTCTATTAAAACTCCAGACAAAATATTTGTTACTTTACCTGGTAGCGCAAGCCGAGAAGGGCATTACTTTTATTTGTGAAGACCATTTTAATGTGATTCTACCTATTTCTATGATGGTAATTTTTATTCTGAAATAGTTTGAGGTTATGTACCTATATGTCTAGGAATCAACCATAAAAACATCATTTTCTAACGACCACACATCGAAATATGGTTGGTATATATTATATAAATAAGCCATACTTTAAATCGTACTTATGCTACGTACAAACGAGACACTAAAATGTCGACACTTGTGTCTAGAGCGCTCTACTGCTTGTTCACACGTCGGTGTAAATTTTTGTGTAGAGTAATGTCTAGAGCTGGTCTAGAGCAGTTTACTAGATTGAAGTTGCTACACTTCTCTAGCATGTGTTCACACCCAACATTTGAGAATTGTGTAGACACCACTGTGCAACTACTGCAACTGTGTCTATAGGTACACTTCACGATGACGAGAGTAAGGCGTCGGTTTTCTGGTAACCTCGGAACAAGGAGCTCCAAAGTATTCTGCAATTTTTGCAATAGCATCATTTTTTTTCGTTCTATCTTTATAGATACTGGATGAGGTATCCCACAACTTGCTTCTAATAATTCAATCAGTCTTTTCGTATTCTCTCTAGTCCACAAAGCCTACTGGATATTATTATTACTACTCATTTTAATAATAAAAAATGATAATCTCTATTATTAATTATTATTGGTAATAAAAATACTACTACAAGTGCACCGCGCTCTAGCAACTAGTTTCAACTCGTTGGTAGATCGACACCTTGTCTCGACACTTAGGAAATATCGGGTTCAGACCGTAGTGTATCATATGTCTAAAGCGATGTAGCGACATCAAGTGTTTGATCTAGCGACATTGCTCTAGGTGGTGTACATACGAAGACACTCAATCTATAGATCTAGTCTAGACACAAGTGTCGTCATTTTATTGTCCCGTGTGTACGTAGCATTACGATAATGCTTTAACTCCTCTTATTCCCTCTGCATTAAAGCAGCTGTTTGACTTCATAAATTTAAGCAGTATAAATGAGTCTACTTTGAGCAAGTTATCAGTTTGTGCTTTTACAAAACCTTCGCTAGCCATATATTTACTCACAAAATATGAAAGAATCGTCACTGAACACTGATCTAGTAAATAAAATATATTCTTCCAAGAGTTTTAAATTATCCTTGGAAATATCGGATATTTATGTCCACTTTCCACTTAACGTTGACTTGTATAAATAAAAGCACACACAAACACGTAATGGTCTCAAAAAACATATATAAATGATATTTTTACGTCGATGAAGCAATTAATAGTTGATTAAAATACAATATAAACACCAACTACACATAACCTAATGCAATACCGGCCATATTGACATAAGTAAACCCAAGAGATATGACATCACACTTATCATCGGTAGCGTTCGGAAATCCTCGGGTTGTGGTCGGAAAGTGCATCAAAATTTGAATTTTATTTTAAAATTTGGGAGTAATTTCCAATGGAAACTGGTTTATTTCCTATTATTAGTAATTTTTGATATCATATTTACTATTATAAATTAATATCCAAGCAAAAAATGAAATATGCGTGTACTCTATCATTGTTGATAATAAATACATCAATCAGCCACAGTCTAAACATCAGTTATCATTAAACCGAGTTTAAGTGTTTGATACAACTAACCCTAATGGTTTTAATAATCCCTACATTGGTAACGTATATCAATTATTTTGGCAAACGTACATTTTTTTCATTCTTTGTAGGTATATATCAACCGAATGCATATTTTTTTGTATAAAAGGCATATCAGTCACTTTTTCAAATTAATTTCACAGCTTATTTCTCATCAATTATCTCGGGTTTTTCTTCAAATTACTGTTCACCTTTTTTCTTCCATTTCTCCTAAATTGTATTTGTATAGAACAGAATGGTATCATCAGCAAAAGTAGAGTATTTATTGTGCAATTGTGATTTTTCCAGAATTCTCATATCTTTGAATATTTTGTATTACTTTTGGTAACTGAAAAAACTTGTTTTCTTTAATTAAATTCAATCCACGACTCTGTCTTAAATAAGATGCACTACCAACCACAATTGCAATCCACTTTAAATTTTCAACAATTTTAATATTTCTATATTTCTACGGATATTATTCTGTTTTATTTTTGTTGCTGCACCCTGTATTTATGCAAACAGGAATGTGTCTACGAAGTTTACTTTATTCAAGACCAAGATATCCCAATTCAGACCGTTAAATTTTAATTTTCCCTGGCATCGGTGGAATTTTAGATAAATATTTAAGGTACGCGTATGAACGGAGATAATGGCTTAAAAGGATTACTTAGGACAAAGAAGAGAGTGGTAAAATATAATTAACAAGAAAATAATGCTGCGTATACAAAATTTGATTAGTAATCTCGTTTTTTAAATTAATTGCTAAACTCACAAAGATAAAATGATAATGATAGAAAACTTCAGCAAGAACACAGAATAAAACTGTATGTTCACTGAGAACTAAAAAATTTATTGCATCCTATTTTTCTTTTATATTGCTAAGAACAGATTCAGAAACTAGTATAGTTCTTTCATTCCCACCCCTTGAGAAAATCTCATGAATCTCTATCTCTTTCATTCAGTTTCCCAGGTGTTGTGTTTTATGATGATGTAGTATTACATTGCATGTAAATGAAGTTTTCTTGAAGGATTATCACAGTTTCCTGTAATATTGTCGTAATTAATAAAGCGCGTTACCAATAGATATCGCTAAATAATGATTATTCTAACGCTTTATAAATTTTGAAATAGTTATTTTTCTAAACTTTCCCGCACGCGACTGCAGTTGACACGAACGACGCGAAGCGGAGCTCGGGCAAGCGGTCAAGGGCGGGAAAGATACTTTACGCATGAGTTAGGAACATTATTTTTTTTTACGACCGTATATACAAAAAAGTATACCAACCCATTTTCCAAAAGTTATTTTATATCAACATCATACATATACAAAACTTCAACCAAAATCTATTATTATTATTATAAATTATTATTATAAATATTAATATTAGAAATACAATTTGTTGCATTCTGTAAATTATTTAAAATTGTCGGTCCAGTGGAGCTATTTGGTGTTAACTGGTGAGTAGATAACGTTGATGAGGATGGCATTGGTTGCAGGCCACATAAAGATGACGATGAAGGTGACGGCAACGGTTTTAAGTCATTTGTAGATGAAAAATTTTTATTTGATATATTTTTCTTATATCCAACCCGGTTGGTTTAATAGTTGTTTCATGACACAACTTTGAAGAATGTACAGGGTCATATCAAAATATCTTCATTGTTTTATATTTCCAAAAAATTAAAAATGCAACAAGCTAGAAAAAAAGTAGATTTTCTTTGATGGACTATTTATTTACCTGTTGTAACAATAGTTATAACTCCCGAAGTAAAAAACTATCTAATAAGGTCAAAATTTGCATAATTTTAGTCCCCCGCATTAGTGTGGGAAAGTGACACGTGAAAATCTACCAAACTTGGTTAGAATTAGTCGTTGCAGCTTAGAACTGGATTACATGCGGAAAACACCTTTCTTCCAAAAGCTGAGAAAAGGGATCACAACAAACACAAAAGTCTAACATCTTTTGAGACTGAAGCGATGGAGCAATATGTAGACGATTATGTTGGAACAAAAATCCCAGATAAACTACCTCTCCACTCTCATCACCTTTCTCAAAGACAGGACAATAACCTTAGTGGCAATATAGAACTAGTACTTTCCGAAATGTAATAAAATAGTTATTTATGATACAAGTGTGTGAAGTCATACTTTTGCGAAAATGCAAGGCACGAACGTAGCGAGTGTCTTTTTCGCAACGAGTGCGCAAAAGGATTTCACGCACAAGTGTCATACAAAACTTTATCTACGACCACATGAGGGAAAAATAACAAAATTTGCTCTGAAGGGGTTAAAAAACATGAAAATAAATTTTCTATAAGCAAATATATATCACAACGAATTCTAATTTCAGGTGGTGTGCAGTCCGGAGAAATGCATTCTTCTCAAGGTTCTTCCATTTAAAATAAGTGTGATTAAAATTTTAAATATAACAGAAAATATGTTCACTAAGTCTGACACTTCTGTCAAATTTACTGTCAGCACAAAAGTTTATAGAAAAAACGACTAAATTCAAGGCAACTAGATACCCACTAATTACGTAGCTCAAACAGAGTGTTTAAATGAAAACTCCATTTAAAAAGCATTGGTCATTTACGCACGCTTTTCAACATATGTATAATGTATGATTCACACATTTTTTTTTGGTTCGTAAATGCCTAATTTTAAAGGTGGTCGTAGATAATCTTTTTTATAAGTATAACTAATATTAATATACAGTGCTATTCAAAAGTCCCCTCCCCCCCTCGTATCTTTTGAACGGCTACACTTACATTAAAAAAATTTGGAGGGTGAAAATGAAGTGTTGTAAACTTCTCTACGAATGGTAACATTACATAACTATTAGTAAACTCTTGTCGTACTCGTTCGAACGTGTCAGCTGAAATTGATTTGCATTCTTCAATAATTCTTTTTTTCAAAACGCCAATGCTATCTGGTGCCGTAGTATAAACCATGGATTTCAAGTACCCCCATAGAAAAAAATCTAATGGTGTCAGATCTGGTGACCGACGTGGCCATTCTATAGGACCTCGCCGGCCGATCCATTTACCTCGATATTCGTCATCCAGGTAACGTCTTACTGCACCATAATAATGTGCAGGAGCACCATATTGTTGAGATGTTATTTCCAGATGGCCGAATTCGTCTGGATTATCTTCCAGAATTTCAAGAATTAACGGCTCAATTGCATTTTGTAACATCTCCAGATACACTTCACCGCTTAAATTTGAGTTTAGGAAAACAGGACCAACTATGTGATTTCCCAAAATACCAGCCCAAACATTGACTTTTTCTGGACTTTGGGTATGGGTCACGAAAGGTGTGAGGATTTGTCTCACTCCAATACCTTACATTTTGTGTATTCACATTTCCATTGAGGCAAAAAGTACTTTTGTCCCTTTTGTGTAATGTGGGTTTTGACTAATTTTATTTGTCATACATTCACAGAATTCAAGTCTTCTGTCGGGGTCGTCATCCGAAAGGTGGTGCACCATTTTTAACTTGTATGGATAAAATTTATTTTTAACCAACACTCTCTGTACTGTACTTTTACTTATTTCACAGATAGGGGCAACTTTAGTTGAAGAGGAAGTAGGGTTTACTGCCATTTCAGCAACTAGCTGCTACTTTGTCGGCTTGAGTACGTACCATTTTGCCAATGTAAATAACTCTTAAACGTCTCGTTAAGCAATAATAAAATTAAATATTCAAGCTATTTAGAAAGTTTGCAAAGCAACAAATACTAACTAACTAACCAGAGGCGGACTGAAAAATATTCAAATGTGAAATAGTAATTTTGGTATTTATTTAATTTATCCGTCAAACTTAGTTTATACCCAAACAAAATTAATATGGCTATGTAGCCAATGTCAATACCTTTCAAACGAGATATTACTTGCCATAAGGTCCTATTTAAAATTTTTGGCCAGAGTGGCACTGTGACGTCATCTATTACTATTACGTCACCTGTTACCATTCGTAGAGAAGTTTACAACACTTTATTTTCACCTTCTAAATTTTATTAATGTAAGTGTAGTCGTTCAAAAGATACGAGGGGGTGAGGGAACTTTTGAATAGCACTGTATGTCACTAATTACACCTGAGGTAGATATTACTTCTTTGTAAATGAAAAATTAAAAACACCTAAAGTGAAATGTATCTTTTATTATTTGTAAGCAGCATTATTCTTTTACAAACGCCATCGATATTGGTTTATTGAATCGAACACCTTCATCCACGTATACTTCTACTTTTAAAAACTTACATGATCACTTTCATTAATTACTGCTGTATAAAGGCAGTTGAGGATATCGATTTTCTTTTATATAACTTTCCTCGAGTCAACCATTTTCTTCTTGATAAAAGTATGTCAACGAAATATTACGTAATGGTTAAGGTGACATAGACATTCTTTTTCGACGAGGATATTTAGACGGTCTCTTGAAACAAAGGATTTTTGAAAACAACTGGGCTTGGAGGTTTGCAATTTGCTCAAAATGGAAAATAATGGTAGTTTGAGCAGAAAAAGTGGATGTGATTAAGGACGAAGTTCCGAGACCGATACGAACACTTTTATACTTGATCGATAGTCATGCGAAACAAAAATACCACAAAAGTAAAATTTATCAAAATATACAGTGAAAATTGAATAGAATGGAAGAACTGTCATGGAATTCAACTCCAATTCATAGAATATACAGATCGTGAAAAGTCTATTAGAGACATACGATTTACACAAGTAGGTACGACAGGGAAAAAAAGGGATAAACTACTACTATTAGAGATAGAAGGATAATTGTTCGCAGTCAGCGTTGGGCGTGTGTTCAGTTCCGGCTACAAATCTGATATGAAAGCAGCCTTTCCAGCTTAGAATGTTTGGTACTTTCTAAGGAATAAATAACTTATTTTGCATTTGACTTTTAACGGGATAAAAAAGTTAGCTCGCGTTTGACAGTTTTGTACAGGAATCCCTATGTCGCAATTTATAAATAACACAGTTTATGTGTTAAGCGGGCCGAAGAACTACTAAATATTAGTAGGAATTACAGTTTATCTAACAGGTCTTGCACCAGTTAAAGATCACTTGCATAAAATGGGGCTCTATAGCTGGGATCTTAGCTACAGACTCTGTGTCATCGAAGCATGACTCTAAGACACTTGATTCAAGTAAATACTTTTCTGGGAAGCCAATATTCACCTTGAAACATACAGCACACATCAAAGGGATCTATATCGTCCACTCGACTCTATGGAGGTATCTAGGTGGATCTAGTGGAAGAAGATCGACATTGATAATATTAATGACTTTTGAAAAATAACTGAGATAAACACAAATAAGAATAACATGATATAGTTCAAGCAAAAATTTGAACAAAATACAATCTGCAATAAATAAAATTGGAAATAACTCTTACAGATAAGTACATTTGGCAACAGCGGTTAAAATGGGGGGCACTTAATACACGCCCATCGCTGACTGCGCAAAATTATTCTTCCCTCTCTTTCAAGTTTTTAATAGTTACCTTGTCGTACTTGTGTAAATCGTATGGCACGAATAGATTTTTCGCAATCTGTATATCCTTATATTTGGTAATTTATATCTTCAAATTATATCTGTCGTCCTGAATTATCTTCTGAAATAAAAATTTGGATTGTCAATTTGCTTCCAAATTCTTCCCAATCTTCCTTTATCCAAAATGGTAAGTAGCTTTTTCCTTTTTCAACACCGTCATGTAACTGTTTAGTTGCATGTCCTGCAAGGTCACTTGCAATATTCGTTTTCAACTTCTTTCTCATTAAACAGCGAAGGGCGACGTTTTTTCAATCAGCCAATCCATATCTTAGTAACCTTGCTTTCCAAGGAACGTTATTATTTTTATTTATTCAAAAATGCTAGAGGCTCAGGTTACATATATATGGGTATAAGATAACAGTATAATAAGCCAACTGGCTGCAGTGCTTCTGACATGAGAAGCCATCCAAAGAGATTGCAGAAATGTGTCCTAATTAAGGTGAGCCTCCTACCCTGGGGTATATTAGATTATCTTCAGCATTATGATTATCTGAAGTGTTCCGGTCTAATTAACCTTATTCTCTGTTCCAGAGGATAGTGAAATGCATAGTGCTGCATAAATGAGTTCTACATAGGGCAAAATTCCCACAATTGCGTTTTCTACATACTTATTCATCCTCAAATTGTACATAAACTATTTATTGTATCCATAAATTCTTTAACAATAATGTGATATTATTTGGTTGCTACTTGTGCCATGGCCTGTGGCCAATGATGACTCGATATTTAGACAGGCCACGCGAGCAAAAGAATTCATAATTCACGTTATTTTCAATTAGTTCAAAAATACTGAACATAACCCTTTCGACACACACTCTCAATTTAGTTACTTTTAGTGGTGGTGGTTTCCTGAAACGCTACTCCTAGTTTAAAAACAAGGTATAGTCACAGATTATAAAGAGAACGGATACGAAAGCTTGTCAGGAAACAGTAAAAAGAGAGAGAGATAGGTGGACATACCCATTTAAATGCCCATCGTCTTATGTCGACTCCGTTCGAGCTGCTTCGCGAAATTTGTCAGCAGGATTGTCAATTTGCATAATATTTTCTTCAATTTACGATCTTAGGTCAAATATTTAATAAGCATTTATAAGCATAAGTGTGATAGTTATACAGATAGAAATATTCGATACTTAATTACTTATTTTAAATCAATTTTATCAACATTAAAAGAATTATACAATTGAAAAGATTATAATGTATAAAAATAATACCATAAATATATACTTTTTCCACAAACCACATCCTTCTTTCGATTTCCAAGGGATGAGAGTATTTAATTTAATATCCCGGCCTATGATAATAGTATATACGATACTTTTCGTACTTCCGGTATGATTTTATTAATTATC
>CAJUYI010007599.1:0-11931 GCA_910591695.1 Galerucella pusilla
ATACAACTAAATGCAGATAAATGTGTAGCTAGTATTTCAGCCGAATGTATTCAATTTTGGTTACCAAATTTCCAATAATCAATTACTTGCATTATCAGGATAGCATCATAAGTTTTTATCCAGGTTTTCTTATGATTTATCATTGGAATATTTGTTAATCGATACACACTTCAATACACAAAATCACCAAACTGTATACATGTTTTGAAAACAAAAATGATCATACACAAAAAAGTAACAACAAACGCGTTTTATTAACATTTCCAAATAAGCTAAAAAAAAGCGCTATCCCAATAAAAACCGTTCCTGGAACGTGCACATCACTGGATTCCATTTCTAGTATACTATCATATCGTTAGAATGTCATAAAATAAAATATTTTATTTCACATTTTACCAGAGGTGTGATCTACTATGAATGGACCTTAATAAAATTTGACAAAAAAGTTTTGGAGTCTTAAACTTCAAAATATTATTGATTGTCTAGTTGTCATATTTTTTCGTTGTGTCAGATAGGGACCAAAAATTATTTAATTAATTTTATTACTAGTTAATCTTGACAATGATCGAAATAAAAAATAAAAAACATTATTGTGGTTTGATTCCCAAAAGAATAAGAGAAAAAAGTATACTATATATACATTGCAACTGTTAAAAGATAAAGGCTATATTTCTTTGAAACTACCCCCTTCTTATAGACTTTATTCTGAATTTGTGTAATAAAGACATTTGTTAGAACGCTACTGCCAGTCACGTTTCCAATCCTTTATTACAATAAACTTTCTCGTACAATGTTTCACAGCAGAACAATTATTTACCGAGGATAAAATAAAACTCAAAGATGAGCATTACAAAATTTAATAATAAATAGACATGCTATACTTCTATGTATGCGTATATTATGTTTATTCTTCATTTAGTTACCTATTGTAAAATAGCAGAACGGTAGCAATAAATCACGCAAGGGTCATCATAGTCCAGTAATATAAATCAAAAAGAAGGGTAACCTTGGAATAAAAGATAATAAGTTGTAAACTCGTATTTACCTTTATTTTATCCTTCTAAAAGTTGTCTCAAAAGTCTCCCATAAAACGACCGCGTCCTAAGATATCAAAGATCAAAAAAATATCTAGCTTACTTTTAATTTAATGCTTTTTGCGTTTATTATGAACATTGTAGAGAATAAAATTATTTACAACTTTTGTTTCAAACATGTTTTTATACATGCAGCTGTTTTAAAATTATATAATAATTATAAATAATTTGTTGAAGGGGCAAAAATAAATAACCTTGAAGGTGACAGCTAACTCTAGCATACCTACACTGAGAATCGTGCAGCGGCTCATCAACACATCAGCAGTGTATATTATCCAATCCAATTTGGTTAGGGAAATATTTAGAAACTCAAGAGATATTGCGAAATGAATTCCTGGAAATTACCACAATACTACCACCAACTCAGAAGGAATTACCAAATACAATATTTAGCAATTGCAAGAATGGTTGTGGTTCACGCTGTGGAAAGGTTTAAACGAGTTTATAGCTGTGTAACGAGACATGCAGTACAGAAAGAAGCATGTCGAAATCGGCCATATTGTATCAGTCTTAAGTCTGTATGAGTATTCCATGTTAATCTATAGTCTAAATTTAAACCTAGGTATTTGCTATGTTCAAGCATTTTTACATCTTTATTTTTAATTCTTATTTGCAAGTTGTCTGGTACACGGTACACCAAACGTTATAATCACAGTTTTTTCATATTATTAAGAGATAGATTATTTAGTGCTAGCCCGTCAGAGATTTCATTTTATTGAATATTAATTTTTTCTTCTACTTCAGCCCAATTTTTCCCTTGTTATTGATGCAATATCATCTGCAAAAGATCCAACTTGTTCATCTGGTGAATCTATAAGTAAATCGTTTACATAAGTGATGAATAAGTGGTCCTAGAACAGTTTATAATAAAAATAAAATAATAAAATCAAACATTTATTATAATTTGACACTTTTACGGCTACGAAATATTTCATTCCACAGGTAAAAGAGTGAAGAAATAAGTTATTCAAAACCGGTCTAACATATCTACACGAATTTAAAAAAACTGTCACAAACCTTACTTTTTTAGAAAGAGGGTAGATTGAGGTTTCTAAAAAATGGTAAATAAACAGGATTCCATATGAAATACCAAAGTTGCCCTATATCTCAGAAAAGGCATATAAAATTAATCGAAATTGATTGAACATCAAAACATAGGTACGTTTTTCCACAAGTACGTTACCCTTAGCCGCGCACCGATTACGATACTCTCTGGTTCTACGTCTACGCGGTATATTTCACAACATTCCGTCCGCGCGTTGTATGTTTGTACGAGACACAGCCAACAGCCACAGCGATTAGTTCTATCCGTATGGCGACCTTAGCAAGTCCCGCGTTAGTTTAATAACAAATTTTGTTGTTAAATAACATTGTAACTACATAATAACTCCTTTTGAGGTTAAAAAATAGTCAATATCAATGGAATTTAGTAAAGAAGAATGTCTTACTCTAATTCAGATAGTACGAGACAACGAGTTGTTATACAATCCATCTAGTGCATTTTATAGATGTAGACAGAAAAGAGAGGAAATTTGGAACCAGATTTCATCAGAAGTAAATAAACCAGGTCGGTAACATTAAAAAATGTTTAAATAATACACATAATAATTAATAATATAATGATTGGTAATAGAACGTTTGTGTTGCTACGTGCGGGCCACGGTCGAGGCGGTGTTGTCAATGTTGGTGTTTGGCATTGTTAGCAGTTAACGTAGGTATATAAGCTCGAAACTATACAAAATATTAAAATAAAGGAAGTAGTGATAAGAAAGCCGCATTGATTATGATTATTGTGAGTTTCAATAATTTTGGACTTACATAAATACATTTATATTTACTACCTACTAAAAGAATCCTTATCGTTTTAAAGGTAACTTATAGTACGAGGGTTTAACTGGTAATCACTACTTATGTTCTGAAGATGGAAGATGGTGTACTTATGAATTAATGCAATGAAAAAATTTACCTTGAAATAAATTGAAATATAAAAACAGTGAATGCATTTTCAAAGGAAAATTTTATGAATTTAGTATCAAATCAAATGTAACCGACCAGGACCGGCGCTAGTAGTCTCCCCGCCCCGGGCAAATACCGCCCATTTAGAAACAAAAATTCAAAAAGACAATCTAAACCCTTCCCACGCTTAATACTAAAATAAAATGTAAGAAAAAAATTGCTATAGTGTATTTTTATCATATTGATAGCTGCAGAGCTCATAAATTCAAAAACGTGTCTGAAACACTTCAGGGTGATTCAAAAAATTAAACAGAATTGTAAGCGCTTCTTCATGTAAATAAGTGTTCAGTTAGCAACTATTATTCCTGTATAGTGAACCGCAGGTAGCGAGAATAATATTAAATAACAATAATGTTCAAGTTTTGATAAACCAGAAATACTAATTTAGTAATTTAAGTTTTTGGCAATAAATTAAAATTATAATTTCTTTGACATTAGTTTATTCAGCCCTTTCTTGTTCAATGGCTATTTTAATTTGGGTTCCACATGCATTTTAAAAATCTCGATGTATTTAAATTAGATATAATAAAAAATTTGATTTTGGTTACATTTTAAGCTCTTTTCAAGTGATGATTTATTATGCTTGTGATTTACACATGTCATTCAAATATTTGGTATCTAGTTGGCATAAAATGTTCAAAGACTGTTTAGTTTTTACGGGTCGTGTCAATATTTCTAATAAATGAATAAACAACACACGACGTGTACTTTAAATATCTGATAAGTATTTATTAATTGTCTCACATTTCTTACGATTAACGACGAATTTGGTTAACTACTTTTTAAAAATCCACCGATTTTCTTGAAAACACAAAAATAGGGGGGCAGGGCCGCGCCTAGCTTCAAATGCGCCCCTAGGCAAGGAACCAAAATGCGCCCTCCCCTCAAAATATATACTCTCTTTTTTGTGTAATTCTGTATCTGTAAATTTAAATGTTGAAAAAATAAAGTGTCTAGGCGGCGCCCCAAGGTACTCAGCGCCCATGGACATTGCCCATCCTGCCCTTATGGACGGCGCGGGCCTGATAGGGGGTATTACATGTTTTTTATGTCTAGAATAAAGCAGGCGTTTTCGTTCATTTCATGTTCTGGTCAAGTTGGGCCTTACTGTAACTCTTAAATACATTTGTAAAATATGCAATGTTGCCGCGTGTCGAATTATTTCCCTCTAAGATCATAAAATTGGGAAGCTAAGAATTGTTTCAAAATGTCTATAATTTCATTTATAAGGCAAAACTGAAATTCGCTTTATTTAAATTAGTTATGGTACTATTTGGAACGGAAGAAGCAGCTGACGTTGGAGCTGGCTTTCGTTCTCATACTTTGGTACAAAAATATCAGAAAATTCGAAATGTAAACTTCTAAAAACAGTATCACAGTAATTGCATAACTACGTAATTCCATTTCATTTTTTTTATTACATGCAGTAAAGTATAACTTTCCATAAACAATTTTCATATTTTTTGCACACCCTGTACCAATTTGAAGCAACGTGTTATACATTTTTGGAATCAGCTCAGCAAGGGAAATCCGAAAATTAAAACAAATGAGGGTTCCATTAAAAAAAATGGCGATTATGTCATCACACGAAGGTGGATCACCGTGAATATTGATAATTTGAAAAAATAGTAAATTAAAATCAAAAATCGACTTTTTTTCGGAAATTCCTAATTTTATTGTTTATTTAGCTAATAATGAATTTATGCGCACTGTATATTTTTAAAATAGAAACCATCCTGTACAAGAACAACAGTTATATTTCACATCAACAGCAGTTATACGAGTATTTCTTCCGTAAAGAAACAATTTTAATTCTTCTTGACTGATTTTCGGTCAATCACTATTTTATTCGCCTAATACAGTTTTTATCAAACAGAATCGGAAAGTTTTATCGTAAATCGATTCTACAATAATTATTTTTCACTTTTTTGACCTTCACTTTATTTCATGGTCGATATATATATATATATAAATTACTTCGATATAAACACGTAATTATTATCATTTATTTACAGTGTGAAACCGATTTGTGAAAAAAAATTATTTAGAAAAAAACTCTTCTGCAATTTATTAATTACTTCTAAATTAAAATCAACAGGTTTACCTTAGGGCGTGCATAAATTCGACGCTAAAATTTCACTTAATCTTTTTTCTCACTTTATGTACCTGCTTGTAGACCCTTAAATTCGACGCTAGGTACCTCTACTAATCCTTCTACCTGTATTATTTTGTATAAAAATATCAGAAAATAAGAAATAGAAAATTTAAAAAAAAACAAGAAAACTCAGGCCCAAACCCAGTTGTTCAAAGTGTAACTATGGATAAAAATATCAGAAAATAAGAAATAGAAAATTTAAAAAAAAACAAGAAAACTCAGGCCCAAACCCAGTTGTTCAAAGTGTAACTATGGATAAAAATATCAGAAAATACGAAATAGAAAATTAAAAAAAAAACAAGAAAACCCAGGCCCAAACCCGGTTGATCAAAGTGTAAGTATGTATAAAAATATCAGAAATTAAGAAATAGAAAACAAAACGAGAAAACCCAGGCCCAAACCCGGTTAATCAAAGTGTAACTATGTATAAAAATATCAGAAAATAAGAAATAGAAAACTTAAAAAGACAAGAAAACCCAGGCCCAAACCAGGTTGATCAAATATAAGCTTAATTCTTAAAGGACATAATCCTTCCGGCAGCGTCCAACTTAAGGGTGTCTCTTCTAGGCTATAGGTAGTTAGCGTCCAATTTGAGGCCGCCCTTACCTTACCAGAAAATTCAGTCATAAAAACCGTACCCAGGATCAAATCTGGGGGTCGTTCAGGTTGTAACATTTTATGACGGAAAAGGTGAAGGAAATTTTAAGAACATTATTTATAATTATAGCAATGCTTCATCAATTACTTTCTTGAGCAAAAACTGTATTCTAGTTACATGCCTTATACTACTTTTTGACAACTCTCGTTTCAATCCAGTCCTGAATTTCCTTGAATATTTCACGATGGACGCTCATTACACTAAACCCAGTCAATCTGTTCTCTCCTTAGCCAGGTCTTTACCCTTCAAATTATATTGAAAGATAGTTCATCAGTAGCCGTTGTGGATGGAAAGCACTTAAAATGAGGAGTGTATGCCTTGTTGTAGGAAAAAAATATTAGCCTCGTCCAAAAAGGAGCAACTCCAAAATATCCTTTAATTTGTCTCCTGCTAAATATTTCTTTTTCCACAGATTATACCACAAATCGAATTCTTCGGAGATATCAATTAACCCATAAAACAGCAACAAAATTTAATAATGATCAATTTTTTTGCTTCCACGGAGGGTGCAGCTGCCCCCCTGCCCTCGCTGTGTACGCCCATGCATAAAAAAGACATTTTTAATATTTATAATAAAATTTCATATTTTTTGTTTCTTTTATTTAGTAAAATAATCGATAAAAATACACCACGAACTAAGCTAAAAATCTAACAAAATACATTATACATAAAATGTAATTTTTTTAACCTCAATAATTTTGTTAGGCTAGGTTCGGTAATTTCTAAAACCAAATTTCAAAGTTTCACTTTCTAAACGACGAAGATATGAAATTTTCAAAGAAATTATGAATTTTCCAGTTTTTCCGAATTTTATCCGCTCCTACCTATCCAATCACTTCGCGGAAAAAAGCGTTGTATTTGTATTTTTATTATCTACAATTCATCTTTTGAAAACATTAGGATTAATTAATAAGCTTTCACGTTATTATCAAGGAACAAAAAAAATCACGATTTTTTTGTTTTAAATGTTAATAAAAATTTCGTAAGCGATATTTGCGAGTCGAAAATATATCAAGTTCATACTACCTACGTAATATCTTTTATCTTATAGACGTTTTCTACCAGGATTTTTGTCATAAAAATTTAAGTATTGCTTGGTCTTGATCTGCTAAATAAAAAGGTTCATGGCCACATTCCAGTCCTAAGTCTAGTTTTTATATACAGGACGTTTTTTTATTATAAATATAACAAATGTTAATCCCATAATGAAATAGTTTTAGTCCGAGTTTTGAACAAAAATGTTGGTTATAGGGCGAGTCAAAAAATATTTAAAATAAAACCCACTACAAAATTCTTATAGGTGATGATTGCCAAATCAAACTTAAGTCAGATCAGTTCCCCTGAAAAGGCAGTTAGAAAGTTAACGGTATATCTTGTCGAGTATTATAACAATATTCACATTCACCTTTCACGTCATGTGAAGGTGAGGTTTGATAATAAAAAGCCAAAATAATAATAATAAAAAGCCAAAATAATAATAATAAAAATCCCTTATTTTTGTTATTTCACAGCATGTGCACAAATCAACATGTAAGAATTTGTATACTTACATAAATGATTTTCATCCTATAAATAAATTTTGGCCAATTTTGTTCAAGTAACCAGCACATTATTATATACTGTGAGCCAAATTAAGTTGGAACATAATTTGAAGCCTACTATCATTTTTGTTTTTTAATGGAGTTTTAGGTTATAATATTTGCCAATAATTTCTTGTTATCATTTTATTTTACTTTGTAGCTCCTGTATGTAAAAAGAAATGGCGACATTTGAGAGATCATTTTCTTCGAGGGCATTTAAGAAGAGGAAATAGTGTACATTCTTGGACTTACTACGAACCATTAAGATTTTTGGAAATTCTCAGACCGACAAGGTGAGTTTTTGACGTAATTCCATGTGAATAAAGCTGTACCTACTTCAGCTACTTTATATTTTCCTGTATTTCTAAACAGATATCAATTTTCGCAAAACGGGTTTCGGGTCTGTTAAAAATAGACGTTAATGTTATCTTATTTGCGTAAAACCAGCTGCACGCGTACTCTGTAACTTGATAGAAGTAGAAATAGAAAAGAAATAGCAAAGAAAAGAAATTTCTTTCTATCGACTACTCTGCTACTCTTTATGACTTTTTCCTGTAAACTTCGGGCGAGCTCGGGTAGAAAGAAACGAGTACTATCTAACTTGAAAACATTTTCTGATTTTTATATTCTGTGATGCTTTTGACATTTAGT
Source organism: Galerucella pusilla (assembly GCA_910591695.1). Lineage (NCBI taxonomy): Eukaryota > Metazoa > Arthropoda > Insecta > Coleoptera > Chrysomelidae > Galerucella > Galerucella pusilla. The sequence goes on from CAJUYI010007599.1 coordinate 8,155, forward strand.
TGCCAGTAATATAAATTATTATTTCCATTTCTGAGTTTTGTTTCGATGTCTTGTCAGTATATAAAGTATTATTCTATGGATGTCTTTCCATCCTGCCATTCTGTTTAATTTTTTACCAATCTAAACCAAGAGGATACATTTGTTTCATTAATAAGTATTATTGAATGATTTGAACGTTGTACCCCCTGCCTGCGATGGGTAATCACTTGCAATGAATAGCGAGGGTCGTCGGTTCAATTCCTACCAGGATCGTTTTACTTTTTTTTATGTTTTTACTTTTTACACTAATTATATAATAAAATGATAGGTAAGTCAAGCAGAAAAGTAGTCTCAAAAAGGCGAAGTAAACAAAAAAATCTATTACCTAAGTTCTTTAATAATATATTATACCACCCATTTATTAAAAAAAATACCTATTCATGTTCAATTAAAAATAAACAATATTCATAATTTAATTATAATCAATAGTCAACATAAACAATGACAAAACGGGATAAGTATGTATATAAAAACAGATAGAAAGACCTTTGTAGCCGTTTCTATTTCTATCTGCCGAATATTCACACGGAATTACTCGAAAGTCTCCGAATACACATACAGAGTAACTTTACAAGAAATTTCCTAGCATAGAAAGAAATTTCCTTTCTATTCTGTTACAGAGTTCACAGGCTGGAATTATTAGAATTTGAGGTTTAAATGTCATAGATTGTCAAACATTTCAAATGTCAAAAGTTTATAATGCTGTACATGACAAAACATGTGTAGTATTTCTCTATTATACTTTGGCAAGTTTATCTGAAGCCGTGAAAGGAATGCAGTCGAAAACATTCGATATTGCCACGTTTAATTATGAAAAAGTGCTAGGTATGTAGAGATAATAATTAGAAAAGGGACTTTTTATTATTAACATTAAACGTTAATGTGCTTGTTTCCTTGGATTTTTTCTATTAACATTATTTTTTCAATTTATGAATATTAAAAGATGAGCACTTTTTCAAATTTGTTATGGGCTTCTTCAAGCTCTGGCAGCGTTGTACGAAAACCATAATTACCACACCCTCCGAATTACATAATTGGTGATTTTTATCGAAAGCTGACTTCTTATTGGCAAGCGCGTGCGTGTGCTCTTCCCTCTCGCTTCTTCAATTGACTGATATTTATTTATCCAGTGGCGTTGGTATTTTAAGTGACCTTTGTATTTTCAATTTTACTTGGTAAAATAGGTACCGTACGCCATTTGTACGTTTATGACAGCCATGTTTCCTCGCCTCTTGCCGATGCCCCGTAGCTTCATATAAACTTGCCAAACTATACTATGGATATGTACCAGAATTTTCTACGATATTGTACCACTACAACTACCTCAATTATCAGAATTATATAAAAATATAATTTGTATAAAAGACACAATTTTCTTTTGTTTTTTCTTTTTTTTCCAGACCTCCAGATGGAAAGGCAGAAAATGGGGAAGAGGAAGATGACGTTTTCTCAGAAACCGAAGAAGTGCAATCAAAAAGGACGAAAACCGACGACACTGAAACTTACACGTACGAAGAACACGATGACATTGGGCTCATACCCGTGAACGTCCTAACCGAGGACAGTTGTTCAACAGACGGTATTAATATAGTAGATGTACAAAACGACAGAGACACTGATATGTTTATGGTTGAAATATCTAATAGAATCAAGAGGCTACCTCATCAGCTTCAAGATATCGCCAAAGTTAATATATTAGCACATATTACCGAACTAGAATTACAAAACGAGCAATCGTGATCGTTGCGGCGTGTATTTTGCAATAATAAAATAGTTTCTGATGTTTGAAACGGACAAGAAGTGTCAAAGTTATCATCTGTGGTGTAACGACACGGAAGTTTTACACGGAGTTTTATGGATAAAAAATGTACTGCTAAATGTATATTTTTAACAGTCATACTGTTCTGTAAAAGTGCGTATACATTAACGAGCTGCTCGGCGAACGCGCGTTCTCTGCTCATTGCAATTGTTATTTCAACAAACCGATCCATAGGAAACCTGCTAACGTTCATTAAGTATTCAGTTTAGTCAATAGTCATGTCTCTGACGTGCGAACAGAGCTACGTACTTTTAGTGATGGCAAAAGGAAAAAAAAAGAAAAACCAGGTTGGTGTACTCTGACTGCTTTTACTTTGCATTTCACGTATCGGTAGGAAAAAAGCAAAATAATAATATTTTTAACATACATTATCAGATATCCCAATATTTGCTGCTATTGCCTCCCAGGCATCTACTTTTTTTTAAGTGGTCTTTGTATCGATAGCATCGATAAACTTAATTAGATTTTATTTTGAACAATTCCTAAGTACGATTTTCATAAAAATAAAACGAAATCACGCAGAAAACAGCTACAAACCGAGGCGTTGAAAACGGATTAGAATCGAGGAGCGCCATTTGTGCGCGGAGCACGCACTACTTGATAACCCGTACCAGCCGATTCGATGTATACGCGACCATTGGCGCGTGCCAATAAGCCTGCCGTGTGCCAATGAAACTCGCTGAAGTATCGGTCTCTAAAGGAAGCAAATGAGAACGGAGACGTGCCAACAACTGACCCCTTGCGGCTTCAGGTAGGATTCAGACTGACTGTCAGTTAGCACGTGCTTTCAAATAGAGTGGACGAATGAGAAAGTTATTAATTTGATAAATCTACACCGGGATCGTCCTGTTCTGTGAGCATTGTGCAACTGAATTAAATAAATGCCAACGCATATATAGACGTACAGTCGCTGACTTTTCCAATTGACATTGCCAACGGCATAATGTGGACGCGCGTTAATGTATATGCACTTTATTATCTGAGTCCCGAATATAGTTACCAACGTAACAGAATTCGTAATTTAAATAGTACCTTGTAGTTTATTATCTAAAATTATCTTTATATTATAATTTTGTTATTGTATACGGTATATATGAGTGTTGACGATTCATATTTTTACAGTTTGGGTCTGCACACTACAAGTCATTATGCAATTATTTCTAGCGTGTGTTACTGCTATAAACATGTTGATTCAGAAGTTGACTTGTACTATTAAATATTTGTTTTGGGTTAAACAAAAACTGATTATGATGTGTTTATCAACAATTTAATGCTTATAAATATATACGACTGAAGATTGTTTTGTTGAGTTTTATAATTAAAAGTTAAAGGAGTTTCTCTAATATAATTATTATTAATTTAATAATGTAATATCTTCAGTATAATCGATGGTTAATTCATGTACGCTTGATAAGGAGAACAAAAACTCGTATGGAAAAATTGACCTATTCCAATTAGGTATGTCATCGGGACGAATTTCTGTCATCGGACAACCTTCGCACTAAATTGTAATACAACTGCTTTTTCACTCTTTTAAATTATAGTATCCAACTAATACACATCAGTATACAAATTTACCAAAACCAATTAACTTTCGTTCTCGATTTATATACAACAAAGAATGCTATTTCCATTCATCTTTCTGAAGGTTGTCCTTAATAAGCTGACAACATGGCGCGGTATGACGCTCTACTGACAAAAGCTGTTCTCACAAACGTCTATCTAAGCAGTTTAATTGATTTTCCAACGCGCCGATGAAAATCCAGTACCATCTAATCTTAGTTTTCATAAATGATATTTGTCAAATTGTAAACATTACTTATGTTAATGAATAATAAAAACTAAAAGTAGAAACTAGAAAGATTAAAATTGTTTTTCTACAAACGTGTTAAAAATGCCATTTTTAGCACTCCATAGAA
>CAJUYI010007600.1:0-11930 GCA_910591695.1 Galerucella pusilla
CAGCATAAGTGTTAACGAGTGCTAACGGTTTACGTTCAAAATGAGTATAGTGATTCATTTCAAATCTATACAACTGTGCCAGTTCGTTGATTGCCTGGTCAGTCGAGTTTTCTGTAGCAAATTTAATCCAAATTCCTGCCTCTTCAATTATTTTTGGTAAAACGTGAGATATCGTTTTACATATTGTTGTTCTATGAGCTCCTTCTTCTTTTCCGATCCCTATTTGAAATCCAGGATCACTTAGAAATCGCAAAAATATTTGCATTTGTTTTTTTTGAACTCAATGCACCACCCCTAGTCTCCACTTTTGGCTCCAAAAAATGGTTAGCTATCCAATCAACATTTTCTTCACTAAATCTATACAGACCGTGGTATTCTTCGGCACGACTTTTTTTTCTTTCGGGATAAAATTTTACAGATCTTATATTCATAAATGCAGCCATTTCTGTCCAACTGTTTAACAATACTAAATTTTTAAGCAAGGGTCTAACAAGCTTGCAAAAATGTAAGCTTTTCCTTAATATTCTTAGTAATTGCTTACTTTCATTCACACCATTTTTAGACAATGCTAAAAACTTTCGCTTTTACTAATTGCATTTTTAGTAAAAGCTACTACTTATTTTTATTCACTGCAAACTAAGTATTTGCTAGGAAAATGTGAGTTTTAGCTTTTACTGAATTATTATTCACACTGCTCATTGTACAAAACGTAACTAAATATATCGATAAGCACAAAATATATTAATTGTTTCCACCAAAAATTGGTGTCAAATGTCTTATATTGTTGCAAAAATTAGTTATGAATCATTGCATACATTATGCACGGTTCCTGATTCTTGACAACTTGTTATTTAATAGATTATTGAAGATGTATTAGACCGGTAGCCCATGACACATGCGCTACGCTTCGGGTAGTAATCATTCAAGGGAGGAAAAGGCACTTTACCCCAATGTTATACATATGATTTCTCCGCCTCCTTTAGATAACAAGTGATTTTCAAATAATTTATTCACGAAACTAACAAACAAAATTTATTGAAGAACTAAAACTAAGAAGTAGGGAAGAAAAGTACGACCTTGCTCTATAAAATGAGGTCGGAAAATGTATACTTTGGATAGAGGTGGAAAAATAATTACTGGACCACAAATTTAAAGCCTCTAGGATGCAATAATGAGAATAACGTGCCTATAAGTTTTACTGTACCTGTACTACTTAGTTTCAGTTCTTTAAATTTTGTTTGTTAGTAGAGTTCCTGAAAATCATCAATCGTAAAGCTCCAAAAATCTTAGACCTGCCACTGCCTGCACGTAGGAGGGATAGGATATTGGAGGTGATGTTATTTGGCACACAAGGGGTATATTACACCCAATTTGTCCGAATTGTTGTATAAATTTTTTCTATTCCTATACAGGGTGTCCCACGACGAGTTAAAACTATCTGTATATGGCAAAATACCAATAGTAAAATCATGAAAATTCACAAGTTTTGGTTTTTGGATGCGATCTTTCCAACTAAAATATTTTTAAAGATGGCCGACTTCCGGTTCTGCAGGAAGTCGACTGTAACTTTGTTATTTTGAATGAAAAAGTGTTCAAAGTTCAACTTTATAAATATCAAACTTCTTAATTTTTTTAAATAAAACTACCCGGTTTTCTCTATTTTAATGCATTCGGAGGTGAAAAGTAAGGCAAATTCATGTTAACTTTCCTATACCTAAACCTCACCGTTATCCAGATAATAAATATTTTCTGTAAATTTTCTTAGGACTAAATTTTATTTTGACCTGTTGATACAAGCATATCTTATTATTGTCACAAATGGTTTAACTCGATTAACTTTTGCTCAACTTTTGCACATTTTCTTGTTACAACTTCGCCATATGTTCCATGTATTAGAAGCAAATTCACATAATCTTTTCTATCTCTTAGATCAACGGGTCAAAATAAAATGTATGCCACACCTGCATCTCCAAAAATTTACCGAAAACATTTAATGCCTGAATGCATAAAGATAGAGAAAACCGGGTGGTTCTATTTAAAAAAATGAGGAAACTTGATATTTATGAAGTTAAACTTTGAACCCTTTTTATACAGACCCTGTATAAAATGAAAGATTTTTCAAAATAGATTCAACCACGCCTGACTTTGCTTAAAGTAACCGAATAGAAACCATTTTCATATCGTTAAGGGTATCATCGTAAAAAAATAGTTTATAAGGGCCTGCAACCCTCAAGTTTTTTTACAAATGAAATAATAACTCAAAAATGATGCATTTTTCTAAAACAGTTTTCAGACAAAAGTATACTAAAATTTCACGTAGATTTTATGGGGTGTTGCATTCAAAATAACAAAGTTACAGTTGACTTCTGGTAGAACCGGAAGTCGGCCATCTCTGAAGATATTTTAGTTAAAAAGATCGTATACGAAAACCCAAACGTAGAAATTTTCATGATTTTACTATTAGTATTTTGCCATATACAGATAGTTTTATCTCGTCGTGGGACACCCTGTATATTAAGTCAATCATAAGAGTAGTGGTGTAGCTAAAATATTAAACATCTACTCATATTACTTTTTTTGAATGAAAATAACTGTTTCTAAATAATTCCACTTTAATGAATTTTTTTTTATTTAAAAAAATGAGACTAACCCCTTTCTAATTATGCTCACGTAATATTCGAACGCCCCCAGAAAATAGGATTGCAAAATTTCAATAAATAATCAAACACCAATGGCGAAATATCCCATCAACAAATTGATATTATTACCATAAACACGCACGGTTTTAATTTTTAATTACCAAAAGTTAATTCATTGTGAAAAAAAGTAGTTTGGAAATGTTTTTTGTTAACGTTGAAAGCATGATTGAATATTTAAAAGGTCAGTTTTACGATCATTTGTTACCACATCTTCAATTTCTTAATCGATAGTGAAAAGATTAGACGTGGAACTGTCAAGTTTGAGACCTTGATATGTCTGATCAATTTAAAAGTTCAGTGGCGCATAGGGAGGGTATTCGAATGTTATACAATTTAAATTAAACTATATATGAAAGTTTTATTAGGCAATGATAATACAATAGAACCATTTTTAATGATATACGATATAAGAAAAAAATTATGCACAAAAATTGCAAGATTAAAGTTGAAAGATTTAAAATGAAGAAACTGTATATTCAAACTTTCATTGTACCTATTTGCATCCTTGGCTAAATATTTGGTATCAATTATCAAGCAAAACCAATATCCGTTGCATCTCTAGTACATATTTTGACTGCAAGAAATTGAAATATATGAGGGAACATGAAAATAATCATCAGTGATCACTAAAACTGCCAAGTCTCTTCAATGTGCAGCTGTGCTTAAGACAGGAGGTCAAAGTATCTGGGTATAATTTTGCATGAACAGCTAACCTGAAATTCACAGCTACATGACAAGATCAATAAAGAGAAAATGGCCGTAACCAATCACATGGGAAGTAAATTCACGGATGGTACACTAGTTGTACACAACTGTGGTGACACCCATAGTTACCTAAGGATCACTTCTTGAAAATTAAACAACCTGGGACATGCCAAAAGACGGTATGATGAAAAAGTATAACTTTTCAAAGAAATTCGTTACGGAATTGAGCAACAAGAAGGAATGGGATCCAAATACCATTACCAGACTTGGAAAGAATGCCATCCAATGGTACATCTGTATCTGTAAGAATTTGAAGGGTGGGTGACCCCCACGGCACTTAGGCCACAATTGGCCCATTGTGCATCCTTCCGAGGTTCAGACTTCCATCTGGCTCGTCATCCAGCCTACTTGTTTGAAGTAGGCGATAACGTCGCCGGAAGTAAGCTCCCTCATGTTGGCTTGTGTTAGCCTGTACTCGCCGAATACGGAAAACCTAAATTGAGATAGTGTCGGACATTCACAAAGAATGTGTTCGACAGTCTCATCTTCCTGTTCACATCCTCTACAGAGTGAAGTGTCAGACAGGCCCAGTCTGTAGAGGTGTTTTCGTAGGTGGCAGTGACCGGTCAGAATACCCGTGGCTGTCCGAAGGTTCTGTCTGTTCATAGTCACGTATTTTTTGGCTACTTTGCTGTCCGGGTACTGCAGCAGTTCCTTGGCAAGCCTGCAACCTTCTGCATCGTCCCATCTACCCTTAAACTTATCAAGGGAGTGTTCCTTTATTAGGTCAATCATAGCCGACGCCGACAGACCAATGAAAGTGCCAGGTCCCAAGAGTTTTTGGGAGGCTGCTTTCCTGGCTAGTGAGTCGGCAATGTGGTTACCTTTCGATTTACTGTACCCCTTGATCCAGCCTAGAGTGACTTCGTTGTTGCTACAGGCTTCGATCAGGGACAGGTGACACTCTAGTACTAGGCCTGATGTGATACGTGGTCTGTTCAGGGCTAGTAGTGCTTGTCTACTATCCGTGAGAAGTGCGCCTTCTTCTGCAGCAGTTCTGCCTGCAGCAGTGGGATCTCATTGAGTGCCTACCGCCATAGGTTACGTCTCAATCTACCAGATCCTACGTCAGGTTGTATACCGGTAGAGCGTAAGCGTGTCATGGTCATCAAAATAACCTCGCTGATGTGTATGTCAAGGGGAGTGAGACCAAGGATCACCTCCATCGCTCTGGTTGGTGTGGTTCTCATGCCTCCTGCTGTGTTGAGGCATGATGTTCTTTGATCCAATGGTACATACAGACGGTTCAAAGGCAATAGAAGGAACTGGGATAGGAGTGTTCGGGCAAGGAACCAAACACTCTGAAAGCTTGTGAAAAACCACAAATATCTTTCAAGCGGAAATCGAGCAGCCATTAAAGCACTAAGCTCTGGTGTAATCAGTTCCAAAATGGTGTGAGAATGCCTAAACAAACTCAATTAACTAGGCGAGAACAATATATGGATTCCAGGACACACTGGAATAGAAAGAAATGAAATAGCAGATGAACTAGCAAAGATGGGGACTGAAATACCTTTCTGGGGGCCAGAACTCTTTTGCCTCCATTTTAATATTGGAAGAAATCGGTAAAGCCGAGAAAAAGAGAAGATCTGACCATTGGAAAGTAGAACTAGAGCTATCAAAACAGAGGCTTGCTTGTCTGTACACAACGGATGCGTTGAGAAGCAGCACGACTGCAGCAATGGAAGCCATTCTCAAACTCGGTACAATCAACAGCACGAAAAGCCTAAAGGCTGAGGGGCCGAGGCCTGGAAGCCTGATCAATCAATCAATATTCAGCATGTCACCAGTAAAATCGGCACAATGCCCTCTTAAGACAGGAATCACGAACTAGGAATGGAAGGTGAATTTCCTCTACCAGTGCGCATAGCATGACACTAGCTCCGAGAAGGCACGAGTTGGAATTATGAAGGATCATATTCACGCATATGATTGCATCTAGCTTCTACTTAAGCGATTGAATAATGCCCTCGCGCTTCCTCGCATATAGGAACCTTTAACGAGTCTGGGAGGATGTTTGACTCCGTCAGATTTGTCTGGCTCATTGGAAAATATAAATAACATTCAGCCTTCCTAAAATGACAGAAGTTCCTAGATTTCTTACGACTCTAAGGTATCTGTTGAAAGTTATGGCCAGCAGGAAGTGTCTGGCAACTGTATATGTTTGTTTATAACAATAGTATATATGGCATTTGTAAAAACCAGCTTTCCTACTTTGGGGTAAGCTAATTTTCTTCCACCTTTGATACCCTGCTACCTGTAAAACGAATCCGCTCTCAGCTTAAATCGAGTATCCATTCCTTTCTAATGAGTTATACTACCGATCTTAAGAATTTCATCAATTTTAAACTCCCAGTCTGAAGTAACTGGGACCTCACTTTATTCATATGTTTAAACGTGTACGTGTACCGTTCAGAATATTGATTTCGGCGCTACTGACAAACTTCGATGAAATATCCAAATCTATTGACATGTCGCAATAAATCAAAAGTTAATTATTCCAATTCTTGATTCGAAATTTTCGATTAATATTATCTCTTTTCACGGTTTCACATCTTATACCGTTGACAATCATAAATGTCAATCAAATGTGATTAGTTATTGAATGGTTAACCTGTGGCAGATCCGGATATATAACATTTACAATCGGTAAACCAACAATAGAAAGTTATTGTTGCATAAAAATTCATTATTAACGCGTATTATCTAAATATTAAAATTATTATAAAAGCTATAAATAGTTACTAATACATGTGCAAAGTTAAGACAATTGGAAATATAAAGAAACTCTTTACATTTTTATAAATATGCTCTATAGCGTAGTGGTGGTTGACTATGGCGCGAACGATTGAGGTTCGATCCTCACTGGAAGTTTTTTCTTTTTAGTCGTGGAGAAAGCATAGTATTTTACTTGTGTAGAATGGCTATTATTCACTTGGATGATTCCAAAACTGACTCGCTGAGCTCGCTCGTTTTGGAAACTTCATCCGCGTGAATAATAGCCATCATTCTGCACTCGTTGAATAATATACTATTATTTCACATTTTACCATAGATATTATCTACTGTGAATAACCTCAATAAAATTTGACAACAAAGTTTTGCAGTTTTAAACTAGTCTCCATAGTCTTAAACTTAAAATATTATTGATTGTCCAGTTGTCAAATTTTTCGTTGCGTCAGATAGTGTGTGTGAGGTTGTGATATTGAGTGCGGATCCTTGTGGTTCCATTGGCCTAACCAATTTTTTGACTTACCATAGTCTTACCATACATTAATAGTTTATTTAATTCAATATAAATCTAGATATATACATTTTATAATATGATACCTTAAGCTACATATTTTTCTTTTTTATCATTATTTATTTATTTATTTTAATTTTTTTTTATTCATTTTTTTTTTCTATCTTTTCTTTTTTTTTTCATTTTCTTATTTTCTTGCGTCAGATAGGGACCAGAAATTATTTGATAACCAATTAATCTTGACAACGGTAGCTGGAACGCTACCGAAACGTCGAAATAAAAATTATAAAAATATTATTGTGGCTTGATTCCCAAAAAAATAAAAGAAAAAAGAATAAGTAATGCCACAAAGAATATACAGGAGATATCTTTTTCATTTCAGTTTCAATATCTATAATATACTAAAGCGTGCACTATTCCATTTCGATCATCCGACCTTATTAGAAGTCGAAAGTTTTAAAGACAAAATCGTGACTTACTAAACAAAGTGTCGGTCTCGTTAGTCACGTGGATGTTCCAAGTCTTTCAACAGAAGATTTTAACGGTGATATATGTGTATCTCTATTACACAACCAAATATCATACAACCTATTCTATCTCAGACCACAAAATCACCCATTGAAACCAGAAACTTTGGATTTGTAACAAAATAAATGGATGAAGTGGTAACTGGGTAACAATTTCATTTTTATAAATTGCAAATCTTCAATAAACGTCCGTTAAAAATTGTATCATCATAGTAGTTCGAATGTAAGAAAAGGAAGAAATGAAATGAGAAGTAAAAAAATATAAATAATTTTAAAATGGAACTAGCCTTTTCCAATTAAATCCACTATTTGATGAAAAATTCAATAAAAACTCTGAAATATTATTGATAATTATACAGAGTTTGGCAAAAGTCCTGAACCTTACAAATATAAATTTTTTGGATTATACAGGGTGTTCCAATAAAGTGTGGCGCATCGAAGTTATATTCTTTCTTATGGAACACCCTATTTTTCTTTTGGATTTCCTGATTGCCCTTGAAAAATATGATACTCCTTTATAATGGTTCCCTATACCTAAATACAGAGGGTTCAGAGTTATGCTGACTTTTTTTAAGAAGTGAACATTTCGAAAAATTAATAACTTATTGATATAACAAATTCTAGCAAATTTTCTCTTATATATCTAAATAGCTGGACATTTGTTGAATGCATTCCACGATTGAGAACTAAATATCTCTTTACAGGGTGTTCAGAATTTTCAGTTTCATTATTAGTTCATTCAATGTGCTGTATCAGGCTTATTTTAAATGGAACAACCTGTATTTTAATAATTCATCATATACACAAAATGTCTTTCGAATGGTATGAGGGTGTCCTATACCTAGGTATTATACTTTTCGTGCCATTTACAATTTTCTCAAATTGTATGCTAAATCGATTTTAAGACATCTGCAATTCTCTCTAAATTTCTCTAATAATCTTGGCATAGTTGTTGTAAGGAACTAAATAGATCACGTTTTAAGCCTTCAGAAAATATAGGGCTTTGCTATCCTATACCAAGTGGTCAAAAAGTTTGAGCCACTCTTACAGAAAAATCACTATCAGACATTTTATGAAATAACAAAAAACAAAACAATAATTACTTTTAGTTGTTTGTTGTTAGTTCCGTTTTTATTCACGCTGTATTTTAATATCTTCTGTATGTTCCTTGTGGTATATTATTCATTATTTTTTTAATTTCTTGGGAAATTAAACCACAATATTTTTAAATTCTTTATTTCAACGTTTCGGTAGCGTTCCAGCTACCGTTGTCAAGAAAAAATAAGTAGAAATGAATTTTTATCCCTAACTGACACAACAGAAAAAATTTGACAACTAGACAATCAAAAATTATTTTGAAGTTTAACATTGGTAACCAAATTTGACTACATTCGGCTGAAATACTAGCTACACATTTATCTGCATTTAGTTGTATTAAAGCACTTTCTTTGATTTTCCGTCTTTTATTATTGGGTTCTTTTAATATTATTTTTGATGAATCCCATTGAATTTGATGACCCTCTTCCCAAGCATGTTTGCAAATAGCTGACTTAAAGAATTCCCTATCTTTGATATATTTTTTGTGTTCGTTTATTCGTACTTTCAATGGTCTAGATGTTTCACCTAAATAAAATTTGTCGCATTCACATGATATTTGATATATGCAGTTTTTTGAAGATTGTTCTTCATTCTTTGGTTTCGTTTTTGTTAGTATTGATCTCAATGTATTATTCGATTTAAAACTAGTTCTAATATTGAATTGGTTACCATTTTTTTTAATTATTTCTGACAAACCCTTAACATACGGTATTGTCAAGTTCCTAAAAATTATGTCAGCTGAATTATTAATATTATTGTTATGGGGTATTAACAATGAGCCACTCTCTATATGCTTAATCTCCTTATTTACAAATTCTGCAGGGTAATTATTGTTATTTAAAACATCTTTTGAAAAAGTTTTCTCCTTTGTAAATTGATCATCACTAGAACAAATGATTCTGGCCCTATCGTATAAAGATTTTACTATCCCTTTTTTAACGCTTATAGAATGATTAGAGTCAAAATTCAAATATCTATTAGTGTGTGTTGGTTTGCGGTATACACTCGTTTCATACCCTGTAGATGTTTTATTAATAAGAACATCTAAAAATGGCAAAAAATTGTTATTTTCAATTTCAAATTTTATAGATTCCTCTCCTTCAATTATATTTTTTTAAAAATCATTAAGAGATATTAAATCATGAGGCCATATTGCGAAGATGTCATCTACATATCTCCACCAGACAATTGGTTTTAATTTTTGATTATTTACTATTTCGGCTTCAAAATGTTCCATGTAAATATTCGACAAAATTGGTGAGAGACAAGAGCCCATGGCAAGACCGAAATTCTGTTCATAAAAATCATTATTGAATTGAAAATATGTTTTTGTTATACATAATTTTAATAATTCTATTATTGCTGTTACGCTCAATTTGGTTCTTTCTGTAAGGGTCTGATCAATTTCTAATTTTGATTGGACAAGTTCTATTGTTTTTTGTACCGGTACATTCGTGAAGAGACTAACTACATCAAAACTGACCAAATAATGGTTTTTGTTGAAATTCAAATCTGATAGCTTTTCTATAAAATGATTGCTATTTCTGATGTATGAATTTGTCTGTCCCGCGAGGGGTTCAATAATTTTCAATATATGATTCGATAGTTTACTGCATGGAGAATTAATAATTAAACAAATCTTCAACATAACACTCGTGTTGTGTGAAACTTTTTAGTTTTTTTGTTATTTCATAAAATGTCTCCAAGTGGATAGTGATTTTTCTGTGAGAGTGGCTATATCTTTTTAACCACTCGGTATAGGTATAGCAGAACCCTATATTTTCTGGAGGCTCAAAACGAGATCTACTTAGTTTCTCACAACCACTATGCCAAGATAACCAGTTTGAAATTTGTCTTAAAATCGATTTAGCATACAATTTAAGTAAATTGTAAAATGCGCGAGAAGTTTTTAATCAAGAGAATCGGAATAATTATCATTGAAATAATCATAATCTTCAATTTGATAAAAAAAACCATACCAGTTGTAGGGTAACTAGTAATTATTGGTCTTTTTTCTCATATGTAGATGTTATAACTTCAACACCACCTTCCCCCGCTGGTCAACCCTCCCAATTTCTTAAATTATTGCTTTGCTGCACTCTCCTCTACAAAAATATTACAAAAATGGACACAAAATTCTCAACCAGGCTATTGAAACATGGTAAGAGACATTTGGAGACAGTTACCGACCTGGCAACTGAAGATACATCTGCACAAAATATGCAAAGTTAGTGAACCTATAATGAAACACATACTCTGCATCTACGAGAACTTAGGAGGGGCGTAGATTAATTACGCACAGTGGACAAGAAGTTTCCCAAATTTGGGAAGGGTTCGTCAGATAGGTGCAGCCAGGGGATTAAGTCTCTGTATAGGTTAATTGCGCACAGCGGTCAAATTGTATCCTCAGTCCATAAAAATATCAGAAAATAAGGAATGGAAAACCAAAAAAAACAAGAAAACCCAGGCCCAAACCCGGTTGACCGAAGTGTAAATGCAAAAACTGAACTGATCTATGTACCTACGCCTTAAATTGTTATCGTAAAGTCATTAGGGGATAATCCTTTGAATCTCTGGTAACTTTTAAAAGTCTTGGAATCGGTAGAAAGTTGTATGCCATTTACCTGGGCTGTTAAGTACAAACCAATCGAATGAATTGATGTTTGAATGAATAGGTAGCTTAGTTTTAAAATATAAATTTATATATATTCTACAAGATAGAACTGAAATTGTAGGATTATACTACGAAAACAATAAATTTGTAAGAGCCACAGCTAGACAGTTAAATACTGCTCATCTATGACGAATTAATAAGCATAAGAACGTAACTGAAATTAAAAAAAAATTAAATGGAGATTTTATAAAATTATCTAAACATAGATTGCATACTTAATACGTATTTGTGTCTTCCCTATATTCATAACAGCAATAAACCGTAATTATTATTATCAGTTCTATAAAAAGTCTAATTGTAGGTGAGGTCAATAGAAACAGGATATTTACGTAACAGCATATACTATGAATTAAAAAATTAGATTTGTTTCAATCATATCTGCCACAATCAAATTATTAATTATTCAAAATCTAGAAATACTTTCGTATCATTCCACCAAATCAACAAATTTGTAAATTTTTGTGATGGAGTGTTAAGCCAAAATTCGGCTTCTGCTATTTTATCGAAGTATAATAGTTAGTTTCATTTGCCTAATTTAATCCAGGCGTTATACACCAAAAATCGCCTTTTTGCGATAATCGCTGGTATCAGCTTGAAACTTTGTATAAAGGTTGCAAAAAATACGTGCAATAAAATGGAACTAACCCGCAAATGCAAAACCTTGCACGACATTGTTTAAATGAATTACTAATTCATTCGTGAATATCTTTTTTGCTCTTGATTATAAAGGAAAAATGTAAAATACTTTTTTTTTGTCTTCTGAAAACGAACAATATGAAACCAACCGCGTCGAAAAATATTGATTAGATCAAAAGTTATTGATGATTAAGTTTAAATAAACATCAGTTAGATTAAACAATATTAGATTATTTTGTTAACAAATTCCTGTATGAGACAAATGTGATGAATTCCACAGTAATAGA
>CAJUYI010007601.1:0-11927 GCA_910591695.1 Galerucella pusilla
TACTTAATTAGGGTTTATTACTCCTCGTACTTTTTGTACATACTTTTTATAGCTCTTCCCACTTTTTTATTAAATAATTGGGATCTAAAGTAGGGTTTATTTTATTACTGCGAAAAATGTAATCATTTTCCATGAATCGTAAGTATAACTCCAATTGCTCTGGAGACTTATTTTTGGTCCTTTTTCTTTTTACACCTTGTGTTCCACAAAATACCTATATTTA
The DNA here is from genome assembly GCA_910591695.1 of Galerucella pusilla. Lineage (NCBI taxonomy): Eukaryota > Metazoa > Arthropoda > Insecta > Coleoptera > Chrysomelidae > Galerucella > Galerucella pusilla. Next base: position 224 of record CAJUYI010007601.1, read on the forward strand.
AATAAATAAATAACATGTTAAATATATTGTTTCAGTAGTTTATTCAAGCCATTCTTTTATTACAAATTGTAAAAATATCAATTAGTACATATTAAGGTTTACCAGGTCGGTACACACAGCTATTGAATACTTATAATGGTTTTGAGGTTAGAATTTTGTCATTATAAACAGAAGTGAAGTTGAAACCTATAAGGTAAAGATCTGTAATTATGACTCTTACAGATTTGATTCCAGAATAGCAAATTTTACAAATCTGTAAAGGTTCTAGTTACAGATCCTATATCTTACAGATTCTGTAGCTTATAGGTGAATTCTCAGAATCCCAACTAATTATTTTAGTAAGATCAGATGATTTGTTATTATATTCACACATCAAATGAAGCGCGGATAAGGTAATTGAAAAAATGGGAAACTTTCACACTATTCAAGATCATTTTAAACAGAAAACTTTTGTAGGATTAGGATTGGGAATACCTAAACAGACGACTGACTGAAAGTACTTCTCTCACTTGTTGCACAATATACTATTCTATGATTTTGTATGTATTGTCTCTAATTCCATAGTACTTATTTAATAAAAAACGGTGTCAAATGCCTTGGAGAAATCCAAGGAGACACATATTGCAGGAATATTCCTGTCAATTGAATCGTGAACAAGATAAGTTAACCTATATAACAATTAATACAAAGTAAAATGTTTCTTGAATTATTGTGATTGGTTTCTGGGACATGCCACAAGACGGTATGATGAAAAAGTATAATTTTTCAAAGAAATTCGTTACGGAATCAAGCAACAAGAAGGAATGGGATCCAAATAACGTTACCAGACTTGGAAAGAATGCCATTCAATAGTACACAGACGGCTCAAAAGCAATAGAAGGAACTGGGATAGGAGTGTTCGGGCCAGCAACCAAACACTCTGAAAGCTTAGGAAAAACCCCAAGTATCTTTTGAGAGGAAATCCACGCCATAAGAAAGTGCGCCCAGTTCAATATTGATAAAGGATAGAGAAGACAAAGAATTATCATAATGTCGGATAGTCAATCAACCATTAAAGCATTGAGCTCCTGTGTAATCAGTTCCAAAATGGTGTGGAAATACCTAGACAAACTCAATGAACTAGGCGAGAACAATATAGTCTCCTTACTATGGATTCCAGGACACACTGGAATAGAAGGAAATGTAATAGCAGATAAACTAGCAGAGAGGAGGACTGAAACACCCTTTCTAGGGGCCTGAACCCTTTTGCGAGATCAGCCCCAATGTATTATTGGAAGAAGTAGGTAAAGCCGAGAAAACGCAAAGATCTGACCATTGGAAAGATCTAGTAGGGCTTAGACAATCCAAGACTCTTCTGGGTGACTACAACCTGTTGAGATCCAATAAAGGCATATATGTCATATGTCAAAAGAGACCTTTTCTAAGAGTTTTAACAGGGATTCTAACGGGACATTGTCGCCTGAATGAGTACTTGAAAAAGCCCGAAATAATGGAGGAGGAAGAATGTAGATTTTGTGGCATAGAAGAAGAAGCCTCCATCCAAATACTTACACATCAATTCAGATGTCTAGGGCACAGCACCTAGGTACCTCATGGATTTTTTTATAGAATAAGTTCAAGACTTAGAGCCGGCTCATAAGTAGGTGATCTGTGGTCAAAAAAATTAAGCCAAGCAACGCTTTATTCAATTCAGGTTCAGAACTACCTGGAGCGAATCGCGATGCAAGCACGTCCGAAGATTATAAAAGAAAAAGCCTGATTCAAGTCTAATAACGAGTAGAGCATTGTTTATAAATAAATATGGGTAATACAGGGTGTCCCAAATAAGAGTGACTGATTTTAAACATAAATGCCCAGCTTATTATTTGCTCCAAAGAGATGGGGTTTTCACTAGTTTTACTAGTTTATCAAAGAGATTTTTTTAGTCTTGGCTGGCATTTCATCCCATCAACACAGGGTGTTTTACTAATGTTGGTCAAATTGGAAGGGGAAAATATGTATTATTTTAAATGAAACACCCTATAATTTTTGATCTCATTCGAAAGAGCAATCATTCCCCTTTCCAAAAATGTATAGTTTTCTATCTTTTGTTTCATTAACCACAAAGATATTCGAGGTTTCATGTAGTAGTACATCTTTAATTACGTGAATAATTGCCAACAAATCTGACAAACAGTTTATTTAGTAAGAAAACATGATAACATTATTCAATACATATGAAGGAGGAAGAACAAAAAAGTTACAATAAATGTTGCATATGCCCACCTTCTTCGTTTATGCATAACTGTAAATGAAATTTTAAATTTTCAAATGAATTTTCTAAAATTTCTTGCGGAATGTTTTCAATAATGTTCCTGATATTATTTTTTAGTTCTGCTAAATTGTTAGGCTTAGGATTGTAGCACCTATCCTTCACATATCTCCTGAGAAAAAAATCTGGGACAGTTAATTTAGGAGACCGCGGTGCCCATTCAATCGGTCCAGCTCGACCAATCAACTTATCATTAAAAAACGTTTTTAATGAATCTCGTGCTATTAACGAATAATGTGGTGGTCAAAATTGGTGATTTTGTTGTTATGCGTCAAATGGTCACAGCATGAGTTGATTTAAGGCATCCAAATACGTTCATATGAAATTACTAATTAAAAATGTACTACTACATGAAACCTCGAATATCTTTGGTGTTGATGAAACAAAAGATAGAAAACTATACATTTTTGGAAAGGGGAATGATTGCTCTTTCGAATGAGATCAAAAATTATAGGGTGTTCCATTTAAAATAATACATATTGTCCCCTTTGAATTTGACCAACATCAGTAAAACACCCTGTGTTGATGGGATGAAATGCCAGCCAAGCCTAAAAAAATCTCTTCGATAAACTAGTGGAACTAGTGAAAACTCCATCTCTTTGGAGCAATTAATAAGCTGGGCATTTATGTTTAAAATCAGTCACTCTTATTTGGGACACCCTGTATTTTGTAAATGGGGGTCCCGAGGGGTGTCCGTGAGAAAAAAAATTCAAGTGTTGATATTATCATTATATTTAAACTCACTGGTTATGGCATGTGTAGACTGTCACAATTAAGATAAGGGAAAATTATGATTAATCAAATATTTTTAGAATATTTTCAGTAATTTGAATAGACGAGAAAATGAAGGGGTTTGAAAAATATTAAACTGTGTTGTAAATAGTTGAATTCGGATCCTGTACAGTACCACTATTTTTCAGAAAATTCTTGGTATGGTCTCTCGAAATAATCTATCAGATTAAGTACCATTTTTTTTTTGCTTGAGGATGCAAAATACCGGAAAATTGCTTCTTATTATTCATATTGTCACTTTGAATTGTCAGTCACAAAACTGACATTTAAATAAAAGCCTTCGCTGGTGAAAGACTTTTTAGAATCGCTGAAAACTAAATACATAGCCCTTTTTCTCCCATCAAAATTGCATAAGTCTGTCTTATTCATCTTACGGATTTTATTTGGAAGTAATGATTAAACGCAATAGAAGAAAACAAAAACGGTGAGTATGTATTTGTTGAATCGTATGACCCGCATGATAAGACTGCATATGACTATGCCAAATTAATTTAAAAATAATCCGTCAAAAAATTAGCGGTAAACTTAGAATTACCGAAATAATATTTTACTTTTTAAATGGTAACTATCCTAAAACAGTTCAAATTAAATTTTTTTCCTACCTCACCTAAAAACCAATGATATTAACACCAAAAAAAAAAGGCGAAAAGTATTGTATATCAAGCCAAGGGCGGAAAATTCATAACGCCATCTGTCATCATCACTTGTGTACTTTGACGATTCGTGTAAATTTTCATTAGACTTTAATAGTTAGTTATTGATAGTATTTTGTTAAACTTTTTTGTTTATTTGGTAGACGAAACACAGTTGTGTGCACACAAGCAGGAAACGCTTTAGCAACTCTTAGCAATCAGCTTCGCTCGCTTTTGACTCATTTTTTGCACTAGACACAATACTTATATCATAACTATAATTATCTCAAGTTTTCTCTTAAGATTAACAGAATAAATTGGAAATGAAGATTTACTGTAATTATTATAATAGACACGTCACTAGTGTAAATGTGAATTGGTTTATATTCTTCGTTTGTTGTTTTATGTTCCATCTCTAAGTTTGCAGTATTGAACTAATATATCGAGTCATATATTATGGATACATTGTTGTTAAGATAATTTCAATATAAGTAAAATACATAATTAGGGTTGATTAACTGAGTATATAAAGCATAAATAACAGAAACATAACAAAAAAAAATAACCAAACTAAAACCATAAAACAATGGAAACAACTTGCTGTCACTCTAGCTCTAGACTCAACTTCTTTTCTTCTACAATTTTTGTCATTATACTATCAGTATCTTGTGATTATTTTGTTACCATAAGAAACTTTGTGCCTAGCTGCTTAACTTTATACTAGCGTTGTCAGAACGTAAAAAACACTCATTTATTAGTCTGCATATAAGCCTATGCATTATAAAAGTAATAAGTAGTTACTAATATTTGTCACATTTCCAAAACAAGTAGGAAAAGGACAAGAACCATGAAATTGTTATTTTTCCTTCCCCTTCCTGAATAACCTAAAAGAGGTAAAATGATTAAATGGAAAATATCTTAGTGATTAGTTACCTACTATCTTCACTATATTTAAGAGTAATCCGTTCATCAGCTATAAAAACGTTTCATCCGGTCTTCAAACCGATTTAGACATTCTGTAAAATTACAGAATAATTGATTTCAAACCTTATTAAAGTAATAAAATTGAATATAGACTATCTGTAATTGTTATTTAATGAATAAGAGAAAAACTGACAGAGTAACTTATTATTAAATAGAGGTAACTAGTCTGTCATAATTTAATACCTTGAAGAGTGAACCACTACTAGTTTATAGAGTAATTAATTGAGAAATTGTCCATACAGTACTTAACTGAAGAAGGATGATCACATACATGAAGATTGTACTTTGTAAATAGAACGGGCTAAAATCTTTTTATTTTAAAACACCCTGTATCTCGGTAATAAGGAATATTTTACTCAAGTGTTTTAGGTTAAATTTGCTAGAAAATAACAGTAAAATTTAGATAGTTTTTTGAAGTAATTTTGTTCTTAGTAGGTACCTATTAATGTATCTTATTACCTAATATTATGATTATCAACCTCGTGATTTATTATTTGATATTTTAAAAACTGAATATGCGCAAGTGCAAAACCAAAAAGGGAATAATGGAAGAAAATAAATATGAATATTGTAAATTTGTAGAAATCAATGTAGGTATACCGAATTTGTTTATTTAAAATTTCAAGACAATTTAAATCCTATGCTACTTATAACCTAATACATTTATATTTTCAAGAAAACTGGGTAGGGTATTTGTGTGTGATATTAACAACTTTTATTCTATATAACGTAAGAAAAATAAGCTGCTAGGTACATTATTTACTTTTATTGGGATATAATTACTATAAATATACCTTGACTAAAAAAAATAATGGAGCCTGGTGATGTACCTACTAAAAGTACCAATTTATATAGAAAAAGTAAGCTATTTATTCAATGACCACGTTTAGATTTAGCACACATTGAAAAATGATGTCAACCAAAAACGCCAACTCACTACTTGTAAAGCTTTGTTCGATTCGTGTTATCAAACATGCAGTTGGTTTATTTGGCAGATCATTATTAAACTAATTAAGGTTACATAGGTACCTATATAAATTAATAATAAAATTGATGGTGCAAGTATTTTTGAACGTGTTATTATACATCAAGAACACTTGCAATTACATATTATTATTCATTTTAATGCATATCAAAATGTTTGTAGAAGTCATACAAATATCGAAAATCAATTGATGTAACAAAAAAAAGCTTACCTTGATCACGCCCGACATAAATTACGTATCCACAAAAAAACTACACAATTAACGTTATCACAAACAAAGTTAATTTTTTAAGAGAAAAAAAAGAAATTTGCGTGGCTACCAAAGCTACCGGGGTCACATTAATATAGGATATTTTTAATTTTTAGTTGGAGTACAATTTTAAAGAACGAAAACTGAAAATCCCGACGTAATCATAGACATACTTCTCCGCCGCGTTACAAGTTAGTTGCATATGCAAGTAAGTGCAGATATCGCAGAGAGTCGCGGAATGAGTCGAATCGAAGCAATATGGCGAGCATTGCGCCCCCTAGCGTGTCTGGCAATAGGTAATGCGGTGCATCAACTAAACTGCGACCCCAGCCAAGCTGATTTATTTTACTCTCTCGTTCTCTTCGTCCTCGACGTCTCACTCTTCCAGATAAGAATGCACCGACGAACGAATCGAGGGGATATATTGCGAAATACAACGTTGCAACGTTTGTTTAAGGCCTAAATGGGAAACGATTTTTTTTTTTAATTTTAATTGAACTCTTAGTTTCAAGTTTAATTGAAAATTGGTAACATTGTATCAACATTTGCTTTGGAAAACTACACAATGTCGAAAAATTTTAACAAATGAAAATAACGTTCCATCATTGAGGTAGAATAATTACGTGAAAAAGAAATGTAATGAAAATAATGCTCTAAGTTGGTCGAGCTGACAAGAAACTTGGCGCGGAAGTAGGTACCATAGAGAAATATACAATAAGAGAGCTGCTTAGTATGTAGTGTTCTGTGGTAGTTACCACTAGCGCCTACCCTGCCTACAGGTATGAACTATCACTTAAGACGCGGGATTTTTGAATTTTCAGGCTTAATATTGTATATTTGCAATTAAATATCAAATGTTTATTCAGAGGAGTGACTGGTTGGTAAATTATTTCAGGTAACGTAAATGTTTATTTTCATTGGGTTAAATTTCATGATTGATTTTAGCAAAAAATGAGTATTTCGCGTAGCTGGTGCTATGTTTGGTTAAAGGTAAGTTTCTTCAGTGTCATTTATATCTTCCTACATGTACCCACTACTACTACTACTAAATGTGCAGGCGAGCCTTATCCTGGACAACTCAAGCCAAGGTTCCGGCACTGAGGCCACTGGCGGGCCCATTGTGCCATTCCTGCTACCTAGACATCCATGAAACCGAGCCCTTCAATAAAGGCCACAACGTGTTGGATCCTACATGGGTGCTGTCAAACGCCCCTTGTATATCCAAGAAAGCTCCCAGGGCGATCATGCCATTTTCCAGCGCCTTCTCCACCTGGGTTACCAGTTTTTGAAAGGCACTTTCAGTTGACTTGCCACACCTAAAAGCATGTTGGTTGTTGTGCAAAGGATACCTAAGCCCAACCTTTTCCTTTATGTACCGATCAGCCACCCTCTCCAGTGTTTTCAGCACAAAGGATGTTAGGCTAATGGGTCTGAAGGATTTAGCCACCGTATATGTGGTACGACCCGGCTTGGGTATGAAGACGACCCACTCATAAATTACTGATTATTTATGTTGTTACAGTTAATGCCTCAAAAATGATGAAGTATAAATGAAACCCACAGAGAATTCAGTGTGTCACTGTGCAGTAGTAATTGAGACTATTCTCAGCACATCAAATAGTTACAGGATTTGATTGAAAGGATCCAATGAAGAAAGTACCTTCTTCTCTCAAATAATTCCAATTATATGGTCAGAACCTACACCAATTTTTGTTCTAAGCAAGAAAAATTCAAGAGAGTGATGGTGAAATATACAAATTGTGATTGGATCAGTTTTCAGCATGTCGTAAGCCTAACAGGTTCTGTATCTGTAGAGTAGGGAGGGTGAGTGTAGGCTCACAGCACGTAGGCCACATGTGACATCCTCCGGAGGAATTGTCCTCCTAGGTCATCGTTATTCATGTCCTTCCCAAGAAGGTGGACAGGTCACTCGCTTATAGACGATAACTCCGTACACTCGCATAAGACATGCCTGACTGAAGAATCGCTGTTCACACATCCTGCATGGAGGTGTGTTCACTAGCCCCATAGTATGGAAGTGTTTCCTTAGTTGACAGTGGCCAGCCAGAAATGCTACTGTTAAACGTAGGTTTTTCCTGGTCAACGCCAAATATTTCTTCGGCGCCAGCTTCCCAGGGTCGCCCAGGGTGATCCTGGCAAGACTGAATCCTTTGGTTCCATCCCATCTCTTAAGGGATTGAACATGGGTGTAACGTTTGGCTAGTTCCGCAATTGTCGAAGTCATAAGGCCGTAGGTGTCACTGGGTCCTATAATTTTTAGTCCAGCCGCTTCCCTTGCTAAAGAATCGTCAATGCGATTACCTTTACTCATGTCCTGCCCTTTAACCTACCTCAGGATAATATTGTTATCTGCCGAGGCGTTAGCTAAATCTTGGTGACACTCTAGTACTAGCCCCAATATAACATGTTGTCTGTTCAAGGCTAATAGGGCTTGTCTACTATCAGTGCAGATTGTTATGTTTTTGCCAGAAATTCCTTTCCTGGTTAGTTCTTTTGCGGCAATTGAGATACCAGCCAGTTCTGTTTGAACCATGCTGGTATTGTTTCCCATTCCCCACTTAATCCTTAGACTTAGTGTTCTAGAGTAAACTCCACATCTTGAGCCTTCTTACATTATTCACCAACAGGTTATCATCACTTATACAACAAACTATAAATAGGACTGTTTGAAACTCAAAGGAGATGTGCTCTTTGTGCTATAAGTAGCTAACTTCAAAATAACTGAATTTGTTTCTTGGTGTTTCATCCATGGAAGATCTTGGAATTTGGAGGCGCAATTTGACTAAGTTGTCCGGGTGGCGGCCTTGATTATGTGCGAAATAAAAAATGAAAAAACATTATTGTGGTTTGATTATCAAAAAAGTATAGGAGAAAAAAGAATAAATAATGCCACAAGGAACTCACAGTGGCATTGTTACCTCAGATCTGTACTTTGAATTGGGCCAGATTCGATTATAGAAGACGAAGAGGTGATGACTTCAATGTCAATATTAGTTACTGAAGCGGGAGTACGATTTTTTTTAAGCAGCCATCTCATTTCTAAGTAAGATCTCAAATTTTCTTGTTGTTGTTCCAAATTAAATTCAAAATTTTCTTGTTGTTCTAAAAAGTCTAAGTACTCTATTCTTGAGCTGACCTACCTTTAGCTTTAATGTTTCCTGAATTTGTGTTAGGGTGTTCATAATTTCTACAACTACTTGTCTACGTCTCTTCTCTTTCTGTATTTGCTTCTACTCCCTACGTTTCTCTTTCTCTTCTTCTTCTTCTTCTTCTTCCTCCTTTCTGAGTCTTTCCTTCTCTTCTTCATCCTCTTTTCTGCGTATTTCCTTATCTTCTTTACTTTCAGCGTCTTTCTTTCTCTTCTCCCATCTTCAAAAACCATGCTGGGGGTCCGAAACTATCCATGTTTCTGTGAAATGCGGTACGGTACTTACCATAAACAGCTAGTAGAACAAATATTTCTCAATTCCCACCACTATCACCAATGTTACTCCTTTTTGTATAACAACTTTCTTTAAATATACAACTCCAACTTTCACAATTCAATACTATAAATAAGAACACAGAACTCCAATCTCTTATACTTCAAATATTAACCAAACATGTCAATTTTCCCGCTTTTTAAACTGCTCCAGGCAGTTCTCGACTTTACGATGACAGTTCTAGATGATTTCAGATCTATTATTTCACTGACAGATAATGATTTTCGAGTATAATGTCAAAGTCAAAATACTTTACCTGCCGCATTTTACTTTACCTGCCGCAAACGCGGCAGATAAAGTAAAGGAAGGTAAACTGTTTGTTTACTTCCAAAAATCAATCTGATAATTGACGGCTTTACGACGGTTGGCGATAAAAAAATATTATTATAAATATTTTCGTAACCAACTATTTCTAAATTTCACTTACCTACTCTTGTGCTGGTGGTTGGGCATTTTTGGAGCATCTGTAGTAGATCGACGTCAAAAGAAATTTATACCTGAAAAAAAAAGAACATAAATCAAAATATATTTCTATACAATGTACGAGGGCGGATCCTTATGCTCCGCCTATGACTTTTACAAAAGCAGGTAAAAGAAAAAATGACCGATTTGATCATTTTTCATTCAATCCAATTAAAATTGAAGAACAGTTAATTTAAAAATATGATGTGTTTTTTATTTTTCAAATAATAGAAGTTGTTCAAACGTTCTAATTTTATTCGAGAAAAAGAAACATTTCACCAGAAAAAGGAAAAATATTGTGGTATTATCAGTAGTAATACCCCTAGGGTCTTGATAATACCGAGATAATTTTGTCATAGAGAATGCTGAAAGCGTGTCGCTTGATAATAGCCTAAGGCCGCAGGCGAGGGCTATTATCTTTGAGCAACACGCGTGAAGGATTTTCTACGACAAAATTTTGAGTATTTATCAAGACCCGAGGAGTATTCGATAAGATAATTTTTCACTTTGTAGATATCAAAAAATTGATTGTTAATCTGACGTTTAACAATTTTCAATACAAACTTTATTAGTTTTAATCAAATATTATTCCTTTTTATTTAAAACTACAGTTGTGAAAAGTATAATTGGTAAATTAATTGAATCGTTAGATGCAATACCAAATCTTCGCGACATTTTTAATCCAGTTGTCAGTTTGACGTTTAATTAATTTTTGATAAAAAATAAACACCAAACTGAAAACACCACATGTAGGGTATTATCTTTGAGCAACACGCTTGAAGGATTCTCTACGACAAAATTTTGAGTATTTATCAAGACCCGAGGAGTATTCGATAAGATAATTTTTTACTTTGTAGATATCAAAAAATTGATTGTCAATCTGACGCTCAATACTTTTCAATACAAACTTTATTATAGTTTTAATCAAAAATTATTCATTTTTATTTGAAACTACAGTTGTGAAAAGTACAATTGGTAAATTAATTGAATCGTTAGATGTAATACCAAATCTTTCCGACATTTTTAATCCAGTTGTCAGTTTGACGTTTAATTAATTTTTAATAAAACATAAACACCAAACTGAAAACACCACATGTAGGGTATTATCGCTGTAATACAGCGGTGATTGGATGAAATTAAACACATGACTTGAAATTAAGTAATTTGATTGGTTACTATATTCAGTAAAAAATTATCAACATAATATTCTGTATCATACGTTTGAGCTGGGGATAATAATTCTCTGGCATGCGCTATTTTGTGAACAAGAGAAAAATAGAGGATAACAAATTTCATTTTTATTTTGGAAGAAATTTCCTTCAAAACTAATTTTTTTTAATGAACTTATCACCTGATTTAATGCCATTTTCGGAGAACACGAATAACCTTTTAAATATTTAGTTAAATTGAAGGGACTGTGTTCTCATAGGTGAATTACACAAAGACTCTAAGAGATAGAGGGTTGGATTTCCCGAAATAAAATCACTGGTCGTTCCCGAACAGTTAGAAATGTAAGGGTAGTACCAGATACTATAGATGAAATTGATCAACAGAAACCAGAAACAATATATATTAGACACCGTTTCACATAAGAAGAGCCCACTAGAGTCTAGAAGTTGCAGACGTATGCGCGAAGAAGCTGCACTTAACAATATCTGAACATCAATATCGGTCAAAGCCTAATGCCTTTACTGATATTGATGTGCAGCTTCTTCGCGCATATGACTGCAACTTCTAGACTTTATACTCGATTTGAAATTGGTTGATAGTAATAAATCATTAAAA
>CAJUYI010007602.1:0-11927 GCA_910591695.1 Galerucella pusilla
AAAAAAGTGTCCCACTTTGATCAAAAATTGTCGGCTCTGTTTCGTTTCCGTCCGGCCACCCTGTATAGAATGTAGACATGATAAATGTTAATAACCCAAAAATTCTAAGTAAATATTCCAAAAAAATTCCACCGAATTGTGTTTACATTTTCGTGAAACGACGAAAATCTTTTTTGATTGATGCGTAAATGGTGGGTGTAGACTGGTCGGTAGCCAGTTTTATATTTAGAACAGATTGTGAGGTGAACTGGCGACCAGCTCGGTGATTTTTTTTCATTCCACTTTATATTTATTGTACATGAGACTCGCATTACAACATTCATTAGCGCATGTTTCGTATAATTTATATAAGTACACATTACTTTAAATCACTAGATATAAAAGAAACTGATGCAAATAATTTTGTATAAAATTTCATAAAGTATTATTTAGTCAGTTAAATCCATAACATATCTTCTTTTCGGCATAAGAAGGATTTACATATTTATTCTTTAAAAGGAGACTTAATAAAAATACCTAAAACAAAAAATTCAATAACTTTGGATACTTGCAGCTTATAATTGTAACAATACAGAGACTTTACTAATCTAAATTTAAAGACGAAAACTATAAAACAGAAAATCTACGACAATTAAAATCCAGCAAGAGAAATTTACTAATTGAAGCCAATAGATACTAACGTAACAGTTGAATTAATGAGTGAGTTAAAATTTAGCAAGCACTTTTACACCACTTTCAGCATTATTTAAAAAATAACAGCTCGACTATTATTCAGAAAAGCTCTCGAGAAGTTGACGATGGCCTCTTGACAAATGGCACTTCATTAAGCCAACCCTTCATCCGCGGATAAAGTTTTTTCCGTGAAAATATTCTCGAGTGGCGTAGACGACCTGGGACAGGTGAAATAGTTGGAAAAACAATACGATAACAATCAAGATTTTTGACAAGTTGAAAGTGTGTTTAATTTATTTATATAAATTTAGTTTCAAAACATTTTGAAAGCATGTCCACCAAAATATTATTTACAACAATCCGATAATACAATACCACGATTATATCTTACACAGGATGTACCGAAAATCTGCCCAACGCAAACCAAAGATATTTATTTTTTCACAACAGATAAAACCCCCTTTACACAAAGCAATTTGACATACTGTCAATTCCTGTTCAATTGTCAAAGCCTACTAGGTATTGTAAAGATTGTTCATTAATCATATTTATTAATATCCAGCAACCCGCCCCGGCTTCGCATGGGTTCTTTACGGAAAACATAAAATAGCTTATGCTACTCCGAGGAGATACAGCTTTCGGTGAGATTGATTAAGGTTAAGGTTAACAAACAAAAAATTCATTTTCCTTCGCTATACATAGGACATGGCGGACAGTTTCGTCTTCCTTTCCACACCTCCTGCATAAAGGGGTGTCCACTCCATTGTATGGTGGTGTTTTCTCAGTTGACAGTGGCCAATCAGAAATCCTACTGTCAAGCGTGGGTTTTTCCTGATCATCGCCAAGTATTGTTATAACGCTTACTTATCAGGGTAGGTCTGGGTGATCCTGGCAAAACTGCATCTCTTGATTCCATCTTATCTATTCAGGGATTGGGCATGAGCAAGACGTTTGGCTAGTTCCGCAGTGGTCGAAGTAGTCAGGCCGCAGATGTCGCTGAGTACTGAAAGTTTCAGGAATTTCTGGTTAGTTTTTTAAGGCAAACGAGATACCGACCAGTTCTGTTTTCCCCATTGGCCACTCAATTTTCAGGATCAGTGATCTGGAATAGACTCCACATCCTGTGCATTCTTTGGTTTTTGAGTGTATCAGTGTATATGTTTTCCAGCATCTGACTCCGTGCTCTATTTCATTTGTATTTTGTATTGTTTGAAACACAAATTTTGGTTCAATTCAATTCATATTTTCATCTTAGTAACATACTCTGACTGACTGACTGATAATGTTGACAATTTGTGTTATAAATGCCAAAAAGATTACCTATAATTGTCATTAATAAAGGCAACTATTTCATAGAGACACTACAAATAGAGGATAATCTAAAAATGGAAAAATTTACTAAATGTTCAAATGATGCGCTGGAAATATATATTTAATTACTCTGTAAATAATTACTGCTGTGTCATAAACATGTTTTATTTAAAATTAATGTTGATATGATGATAAGCAAAAAATTCAAAAGCTTCTGGACTTTACACGCCTAATCAGCTCGCAATACGTACAAAGGGCTGTATGCTGTAACGTCCGTCCAGTATATAATTACTAAAAGTTATTTTGTAAAGTGCATTTCATACAAGAATGTTTATTTAATGGAATGTTCCATTGTTGTACCTTCAGTTATTTATTTGAGACAATTTATTGTATGTATAAAAATTTGTATATCATGCCACAGGGCAGTAGTGGCAAAGATTCCCTTCCATTTCAAAAGTGACAAATTTACTAACGGTTTTTTTTTTCACCAATTGCCGTGTTCGTAGTCAAAATATACAGGGTCTAACAAAAAGGCAGGTCATAAATCATACCACATATTCTGGGGCTAAAAATAACTCGATCCAACCCAAGTTACCATAGTACAAATGTGCATGCGAAAACAGTTACAACCCTTCGAAGTTACCAAATGAAAATTGATTTTTCCAAATATTTCGACAGTTGTTCGACATATTATAATGAAAGTTGACAAGTGACTTTCTTATGATTAGAGCATTAAAAAAAATAAGGAATTATTGCACCCCGTTAAAAATTTTCGGGAGTTTTGATGCCCTAAACCCCCCCAAAATTTTTGTGTACGTTATAATTTAATGCTTATTGTGGCACCATTATTCAAACACATTATCTTTGAAACTTTTTTGCCCCCTACTACTTTTTACAATTACCTATTAGTTTTTATCGAGATACGGCCTATTTTTCATTATGCTTCAAAAATTTCGAGTAACAAAAATTAAAGTCAATGAATTTTCAAGTTTTTCAAGGGTCCCAAATTTTTGATTGAATCTTATTTATTTACAAATGTGTAGTTTTTATTAAATGTTCGAAATGGCCCCCATTTTCTTGAATACACAGTCGGCACCGTTTTACTAACGGAAACCGAATATTCTGGAAAAGCAATGGCTTCTGACGATATCTAAAAACTTCGAAGGGTTGTAACTTTTTTCGCATGCACATTTGTACTAGGGTAGTTTAAAATTCTTGTCAACAGTTTATTGAAATATTAAAGAAACAATTTCCTACTTTTTGCGATAATTTAAATGTTATAATGCAATATTGGGTATTCAACAATATGCAAAACTGTAACGGAAAAAACTACAAAGAAGCGGTAGTTGGTCAAACTATACTACAGAAACGATTAGATGTGGCACTGGTATGAATTTGACTTCGTTGCACATAAGAAGAAGCCACGTAAAGTTTGCCAACTGACTTGCGCGGAAACCACTGCCGGTCTTGTCTATCTATGTCGTAACGACCGTTTCATGCCAGTTTCATGCCTTGGTGTGACAAGCGATGTTTTATGCCGACAGAAATTTGTCGTTTATCTAGTTCATCTGTAGTTTTCTGTATTTCATTTGATCTAAAACCATGCCTTCTAAAAAACTTGTTGGTAAAAATTATTCACTGTCAAGGCCGACAGATTTTAATTTTGTGTTAACTTACAAAATGTGAAAACGTGACGCTACTGATTTGAAGTCGAATTTTACAATATGGCGCTGGTTTTGACAACAATTCGCGCATACGACTGCAACTTCAAGTGGCTTCTTCTCATGTGAAGCGGAATCTACCAAAAGAAAATTTGTTCAAACAATTTGACAACAACCAATATTGCCTGGTTTAATTGCTAATCAATAACGATCTTTATCAAAATTTAAAATGAAAATTTTGCATAGTCTAGGACAATTGAGCACTCATGATCGAAGATAGAATTTACAAAATTTGGTGAAAATTTAACCATAAACGAACACATAATTTGGAAATATTATTAACAGTATAGAGCGATCCATAAATAGGTGGCTACATAAACAAGATGCACCACAAATTTATAATTAATTCACAGTATGCAAATTATATTCTTCCATTATAGTCTGGTTGCTATAAACTTTGAACTATGTTAAAAGAGTAGGGATGAAACTTTTGTTTGTTTTTTTTATTCGTTCGTTCGTTTTATGTACTAATGGTACATCTAAATCTCTTTCACCACATCGTAATGACGCTCCGGGATCAGCAGCATAGTATCCAAGAGCATTGATTCCATGTACCAACTGTATATTATTTATTTTTTTGGATTATTCAGAAAATTCTAGACATAATTCATGTGAAATGTCCCAAACCTATTCGCAACTGTTTCTGAAATATCAAGTGGTTTCAGATTTAACACAAAAATTATGCTTATTTTCCATTTAGTTCTCCTTATTAATAAACTAAGCAAAAACCCTTCTTGCGTTCCTTTTTACTGATATGAAAGAAAAAAATACAAAAACAGCATCCCTATAAAATGATGCCAAGTCAGGAGCTCAAGGAAGACGTTTTCGATAGAACGTATTTTTTTCAACAAATGATGGCAATGTTAGATAACATGATCCAATTATAAGATGTTTTGTTTTCTGATGAGAGCACATTTACACTTCACGGTTATATAAATCGTCAATATTGCCGCTTTTGCTTTAATGAGAATCCTCACTGGATAAGAGAAGTTAATTATATATAGGGAATTACATTTAAAATAACAAAGTTGTCGTTTACTTTCAGAATAACCGGAAGGGACATGTATGTCAATTTCTATAGAAATTATTTGTATCCAATATATAGATAGTGTCAGCCCGTCGTATAGTGTTCGTTTATGGTACAGCTTTGATGAAATTTTGGAAAATCTATCTTCCATTATATCTGCACAATCATCCGAGAGCAGAACAGGGACAACCCTGTATAATACTCTGTTTTTTTTTTGTATTATATTCTTTTGTATTCCTGACAATATTGTTTTTTTTGTTTCAAATAAAGTTATCTTACATCGATATTCCAAAAATGTAACGAAATATATTTATGAGAAAAAAAGTCTCAATTCACCAGAAACTACCTAAACTATTTATTTTTTTTCATTCCCAGGATAATTCCTATTCCAGAGAGCTCGCTAGGAAAAGTTTACCCTGTTGTCTCTCTTTTCTAACATTTTAAACGGAACTTATTGCTCGAGAAAGTCAGAAACAGTAAGACTTTATGCTGCTACCCGTCCATGAATAACAATACCGTCAGCTCTAACTGGATCACGAAACGTGCCCCTGCAAAATATCATTTTCGTATCGTATAGATTTCCGAACGATCCTTAGGTGCAATAAATTTATACTCTTGATATTTTTGCTACAGCCTGCTGCGAGTTATTATGCTGGAAACATATATCGTACGCCTATATCAGATCTTTCTCTTACGAGATGTGGAATTATAATGTCATTTTCGGGTATAGGTGATTTTTTTCCTTCAGATGTGTATAAATTTTGTGTTTGTAACATTTCGAAACACGTTTCGGTTGCCGAGTCGCAGATTTTATTGAGATTGCTGGTCGTTACAAAATTATTTATTGTATTTTTAGTCACAGGAAAATAACGACACGGAACAAAAATTTCTAAATAATGAATCAAATATACTCCATTCCAAGATATTTCGTTTGAATATAACACCAACATAATTAATACAAAAGAAAAACACACATCATGTAGTCGTTAATCCGAGAAAGTAATGCCTAATAGTATGATTATTTTATAATTGGAAAGTTTTGTCTGGTAAAATAATATCTAGTTTTGGTATCTAAAACTCACCCACTACGGATTTGTTACTGTTTACAGTACAATGAAAATAAAACTAAAATAATAAAATACTCAAGATGAGGATTTCAACTTTTAAAATGTCCAAAGTTTTCATTTGACAATAAAATAGTTAAGGTAGTTGGTAAGTACTCGGAGTCTGATTCGTTGCTTCCTTGTTGTTTTGGAAAATGGCAACATATTCAAGTATTAGGAGAAAATAATCCGAGCTGTTATGACTTTATTTTTGCGTCTCAAAGTAAACTCCTGGGGAGCATCTACACAGCAGAGCAAAAAGAGCATATGTGGCATATGAGCAGTGTCGGAGGACAGTGGGACGCACATGGGGTCTGTCGCCCCGTGTGGTCACCTGGATCTACTCAGCAATAATAAGACTCATGTTAACGTATGGAGCAATTGCATGGGGACCGAAATCAAATACAGCGAATGGCTTGTTTGAACATCACAGGAGCCATGAGAACAACACCAACCGCAGCAATGGATCAATGGAAGTAATTACTGGTCTGACCCCTCTGGACCTACACGTCAAGGAGGTTGCGTTAATGGCCATGGTACGATTGCGCACGGCTGGTGTAAACCCCGAAGTAGGAATGGGCCAATTGAGGTTGAGCCTATGGAGGGAAGCGCTAACTGCGCTACCTCTGCTGCAGGCAGCCAACGATGCAATTGAACCCAGGTTTTTGTTTAACAAACCCTACAAAATTCAAATAAAACAGAACACAGAGCCAGATGCTGCAAATGCAATACGCATATATACAGATGGTTCAAAAATGAAAGAAGGCTCATGCTGTGGAGTTTACTCGAGAGCACTGAGCCTCAAGATTAAGTGTGGAATGGAAAACAATACCAGCGTGGTTCAAACAGAACTGGCGGGTATCTCAATTGCCATAAAAGAACTAACTAGAAGAGGAATTTCTGGCAAAAACATAATAATCTGCACTGATAGTAGACAAGCCCTATTAGCCTTGAACAGACAACATGTTATATCGAGGCTAGTACTAGAGTGCCACCAAGATTTAGCTGACGTCTCGGCAGATAACAACATTATCCTGAGGTGGGTTAAAGGGCACGACAGGAGTAAAGGAAATCGCATTGCTGATTCTTTAGCCAGGGAAGCCGCTGGACTGAAAATTCTAGGACCCAGTGACACCTACGGCCTAACGACTTCGACAATTGCGGAACTAACCAAACGTTACACCCATGCTCAATCCCTTGAGAGATGGGATGGAATCAAAGGATGCAGTTTTGCCAGGATCACCCTGGGCGACCCTCGGAAGCTGGCGCCGAAGAAATATTTGGCGATGACCAGGAAAAACCTACGTTTAACAGTAGGATTTCTGACTGGTCACTGTCAACTAAGTAAACACCTCCATACTATGGGGCTAGTGGACACACCTCTATGCAGGATGTGTGAACAGGAAGATGAAACTGTCAGGCATGTCTTATGCGAGTGTCCGGAGTTATCGTCAATAAGAGAGTGTGTGTTCGGTGAGTCTTGGCCTACACCTGCCGATATAAAGGAGATGTCTCCCAGTGACCTGTCCACCTTCCTGAGAAGGACAGGATGGACAATGACCTAGGAGGACAACTCCTCGGGAGGATGTACAATGGGTCACATGTGGCCTAAGTGCTGTGAGCCTACACACTCACCCTCCCTACTCTACAGATACAGATAGTATAAGCAGTTATTTCTTTTTATCCTATTTTTTTGAAAGGTTTTTTTTTATAAATAAAACATAACGGGCATCTCGTAAGTATGTTGTCTGTGCCTGGGATGATAAAGGGACAATTGATGTTATTTTTCCTGGACAACCTGTTGCTGATGTTGCTCGGAATTTATAACTCTCCGTTAGATAAACACAAAACAAGCGTTTTTCACCACTCTAGTTTCTCACAGTCAGTTAATGCATTTCCGTGAAAACTCGGTTATTTACTCATATGACGGCTGGGAAAAATCCGGGACTATACAAAAAGCGTTGCTTGACGGATTTCAAACTAAATCCCGCTTGACAATGTAATGAAAAAAGAAGTTCATTTTGCAGTATCATCAGTTGATACCAAGTACCTGGATGAAATAGATTTTCCTACATCGTAATCAACCGTTCCGTAAGAGAGAAAACAAATGTAAATAATGGCTATTTTTGTCTTTTTTCAAGTAGGTATAGGATTTGTTTCACTAGACAAAGATAAAAAATATGGATATTTGAATATGCATTTTTCGGTGTATTGTCTTGCTTAATTCTAAGATTAATTTTCAAATAACACTTTACCCAGAAATTATAAGGTACCTCCAAAAACGTGTCAAAATTTCAGTCAGTTTTGTCGTCAACAATTTTTGTGTGTGTACTTAGGTATTTGAAAAACCTTATCTCGCTTTACAAGGTCCCAATTTAAAATTAGAAAGCTGACATTCCATAAAAATAAACTTGAAGCGAATATTTTCTTGTAAAACTCGATTGAAATTGAATTTAAAATTAACTTTTTTCAAGAAGTTTCTGAATCTACTCAAAAAACTAATTCAATTGATACAGAAATTACAAAATCTCAACAATGTATTCAATATAATACATTTTCAATCTAAATTCCTCTTTCTCAATTTATTTTTTTGTCTCATCGTACCTTACTTTTAAAATCGTTTTGATTCTCTACCAAGTGGAGGCTATTTATCATAAAAACGAGATAAAAATCGGTTAATGAGGTGTGGTAACTTTTGATTACGTCAAGGAAAAATTTAACTCTTAATGTTAGTAATCGACCGATTCTCTCAGCGTGAAAAAACGTTTAAATAGCGTCATCGCTTCCGCGACGTTTCTGGCAATAAATTAATTTTTAGAATTTTTTCAGTATTCATTGGATTATTTTTTTAGACTGTTTCACGAATATATACAAGAAAAAACTGGGGTTCAGTGCGCACAGGAGCTGCACTTCCAACGTACCCTAGCTGGAGATTGCAGAAACAGCCATTGGAGTTCAGATCACGAAACCTAAACCTTCAACGTCCAAGACAAGACGCAGCATGGGAAAGTCGTTCTAAATTTGGAACTATATGGCGATGATCAATGTAAAAATTCACCATACGGGGCTGGGGCTAGTCAAGGATAAGATGAAAATTTGGGTAATTTGCACTCTTATGACCGCTTCTTCATAAAGGAGGCGGAAGCGTTTATGGTGACATCTTCTGGTCCTCATATTTGGGGGGAATCTAGATGTGTAAATTACAAGATTGGCCGCTGTGGTAATGTAACCACTTTGGAAATTTTGTAGTTGATGGTAACAAACCCACTGCTCAGAGACAAACCGGGAGCTTGAACAGCTACGGTCGGACAGTAGTACTCTTGATGTGACGGCAAAAAAGTCTTGCGCCGGAAAAGTAGGACCTTTCCAAGTGCCCACTTGAAGATATAATTAGGCTGTGGGGTGTATACAGGCAGAAATCATCCCCTGCAACAGCGAAACACGAGAGACTACAGACTCTAGGAAACAGGATATAGACAGACACACAGATTATCAACTTTCTTGCTTGAAGGAGTCTAATGTTACTATATGAATGTAACTAAGCAATTTCCAAAATTCTGTGGCAAATGAAGTAATTTCCATGCCATCTGCCTCTCACGTACACACAACTTACTTGCGAAGATTAAGCTTAATGGGGTAATTTTCAAGGTATCCACACCGACAAGAAAAGTCAACCTTCACTTCACTTCACACTTCACACATTTTGTGATAACTCCACAACACTTCTTATCTTGTATTATATTGAAAATAATTTGAAATATTATCAAATAAATGAACTGCATGCATACACACTATAAATCACTGTGGCTCATTAAAAAGTGCGTCGGAACAGCCAATGAAATATATCCAGCTGGCCGACACAATAAATCTAATTGAGCGACACGCAATGACACAATTATAAACTGTCTGACATAATTCAGTACATCGTGAATTGAATTTTAGCATGCCATAGCGATGTGCCCAATTCGATTTGCCCCTAACCTCTAATACCACGTGCTTCATGCCATTTGGGAAATCAAGAAAATCTATCTGAAAGTAAATTATTGTTACTTTCAATCATAAAGATAGACCATAGTATTGGATTATAATATAATAGAATTTAGTGGAGTTTCTGTAGATTGTAAGATTTTATGAAATATAAAAATGATTTGGAAATGATAAATAGACCAGGGAACATCACAACAAAATTCAACAAATGAAATTATCAACACAAAACGTTAAGAAATTGTGGGAAGAAGTATGAAAAATAAAGAGATAAGCCGAATTCTGACCTATAAACGCCTCCCTATTGCTTGGTCGTTATTAGTGCTATACTCAAATACCAAGTCGTAGAGGGTATCACACTTCGGCTCAAAATGATAAAGGAAACACATTTTATTGCATTAATCAACAAATAAATACGCTCCGTTAAGGAGATTTCACGTATCGCATACAGCGCCGTATCGTCGATGGGTTGTTACCTTGACGACGATGGCCTTATACATTATTGGAAAATGGTGGTTTATCAGGAAAAAGGGTCTGTATTCTTAAGCGTTCGACGATTCATAACAACCAACACTCCAGTCACTTTATTCCCACACGTGAATGCACTCCGAGTGAGGTGAAAAGATTATTGGGGAGTTAAGGCTAATAGCGTTACTTTCATGCGAAAAAACTTTTGTATTATGTACGTGTGCTTAAAAGAATCTTCCAAGGTTGAAAGGAAAGTTGAAAAAAGTTAATGGTAAAGTACTATTTATATAGAAAAATATTTTTGAAGTGGTTTCTCTAAAAAGAAAACTATCGAACAGAAAAAAAAACATGTTTATTGGAAACTGGAACAAGTAATTGTAGAAGTTTAATTGCATGTTAAAGGAATGTTTAGAAAATGACATATATGTCGAACTATTATGATTAAGTAATAATAATAATTTTGACCTAATTAGTCGATCAAAACAAGGATAGGATCAAATTCCTCGATCCGTATCTTTCGTTTTGAAATTACCGCGGGGATGAAAATGCTTCAAGTGATAAAAATGACTCCATGCGAAGAGGGTGTTACCAAGCGAAGCCAATGTGTGCCGCTAGTAAATAATACATAATATTGTTGAGAAAAATAATTTATAATCCAAGACAACAAGAACATTGGGAAAACTGGAAGTTTCAAGGAGGAATTATGCCCGTACTTATAAACAAGACATTTTACATGTAAAATGTGTCAAGAGCTGATGCTCAAGTCTTGTCAAGTCAAGTCAAGTCTTGTTTATAAGTACGGGCATTAGACACTAAAGGTTTACAATCACTAAGTATCATTACGATTAATTCTTAGCGCTTTTGGTATATCCATTTTTTACTAACATCCATGTTACATAATTCACTAACAGAAAAAAAATAGGGTGAATATGCAGCTCAAAACTGTATAAGTGACCTCTAATAAAATTGACGGATATGGTTAGGTTAGCTCAGGTGGGGTTAGGTTAGGTTTCTTATGATTACCAGATCTCATGCTACAACTGAAAGTGGGGAGAATTGTCTTTCTAACGCTTTTTATCACTCGAAAATGTTGAATTTTATATTGGGGATATTATGAGAAACGTCATGAAAACAGAAAAACTGACCATACTTAATCAAACCATGTTCCACACTTATCACCTGCACTATTATATCTGTATTATTTGTTATGTTGAGTTTTATTATTATTGTCATGGTTATATGGCACCCTCCATCATAATATTGGATTTAATAACATCATTGAGTGATAAGGAAAAAGAAATACATTTTCATAAACATCCCTGGTTCTAAATAATCACCTTCATGAAAAATTTATATTCCTTGATAAAGTATAGGTAAAGGACTGAGAATTATGTGGCAGAAATATCTGTGTCATCTAAAAATATTGGGTTGAGGTTTGATTTTTAAATCGAGTAACTTATTTTTAAACACTCTAGAGAAAGCAAAGGTTTGAACACTGATTCCAAATTAAAAACATCAAAACATTTTATCATACAATTTAAAATAACTGTAAAATTAATAACATCCTCTTTTTTATACAGTGGGTCCAGGAACGGCGTCAATGTTTGAAAATCCGCAGAGACCCGCCGACACTTTTTTCCG
>CAJUYI010007604.1:0-11925 GCA_910591695.1 Galerucella pusilla
TACCTTTAGTTAGGAGGTAAAATATTGACTTATTATTAGGTGGTCGTAGACAAAATTATATTATTCAGACATTTCTTATTTTTCGACATTTTTCGACCCCTTTCGTGGTGAAAAAATCGAAATTTCCCATCATGGCCCTCTCGATAAAAGTTGCCTATCCATATGATCCGTATGCATATACCGACATCTCGACAATACCCAATCTGCAACGTCGATTTCCATCACATTTAATGTTCATCTCGACGGCCATTTCTTCATACCGATGATGGTGGAGGTGAAACGTTCCGTTTCGTGAGCGCTCGTCAATTCTGTATTGGCCAATACAAATTTCATACCGATCCGTCAAATACTTTTCGAGATGAAAATTCTTAAACGAAATCGTGTTTTTCATTTTCGGCAAAACATGGTGTCATTCAATCGATTCTACAATCGAAACCGTCCATTCGATTGTAACTAAATATGGCCTAAGAAACGTGAGAAGCTCGGAGCTTTCCGGACATCTAATCATTTTCCCATTTGCTCGCCTCCAAAAGCCATAGGAGGTACACAAAAATTGGCAATTTAAGAAAAAACGTGTTTCCAAAAAAAAAATAAAAAAAACCCAACTCAAAATTGCGTTCATATATCAGCCGATTTCATGCGAAAAATCACATCGATTAATTCATGGGAAAGTTGCGCCCCGAGCAAAAATGTGCAATTTTCGGCCACCATTTTGTTGGTTGCTATGGAAAAAAATGTTCCATCTTTTTTCCGATGCGTATTCACGAATTATAGATCCCTGCCAAATTTCATTCCATTCTATCCATTACTTTTCGAAATATTAATTTTTTTCATGGTTTTCGGTGCATATATTAGGACCTGTAACCCATATTCCTTTTCCATCGTTCGCATTTGATTCGTCAGTATAATGAGTGACGGATTCTCCCGTTATTAAGGAGATTTTGTTCTTTGGGTGGATTGAGTATCTCAAAATGTCCCGTTTGATGACTGGGTTCCAAAGATACCGATAGTTTAAAGAGCTCATCTTTGTTGTATGATGACTTTCAGCATTCCATGTTTAACTCTGTCTCTTCAGTCTCTGAAGAAGATAAGTCCGTTATCGAGACGTACGTATGATATTGTTGGTGTCGCGAGTGTACCTATAAGAAGAAGAAACGGTAGAACGTGTCGCGTGACACACGGTAGGAACTTTAGTTCCTTTTAAGCAATAATTATGTAATACATCTGACGTTATAGATAAACAATTTCCTCGGTGGTCGAGTGGTGAGCAAGCCAGGCTCTCACGCGGTAAACCCGTGTTCGATTCCCCGTGAAGAAAATTTTTTTCTTATTGTTAATTTTATTTTTAAATAATTATTCTGCTTGATATTGATAACGACAACAGGTAGACGTTTGAAATAATTAGCAGAATATTCCTTATTATAGATGATGGTACGGTACCCTTCATGAGGGAGTCCGACTGGCAACATCTACTTATAACAGCATCGTATATTTAAAAAGGGAAACCGTAGCATTATACAAATTGGACATTCAAGAACTATTCGTTCACCAAAAAATAATTAGTGGAAACATAAAATTGAATTGTTAAATTTTTAATTTGAAGTTATATTACAGTTAATAGAAATTTTTATTTTTTAGATTTTTTCTTAAGTGGGTCGTGGAAAAAATATGCTGTTCGACTTGTGTGGATTGTCCATATCGCACTTGAACGATTGAGCACGCTGCCTACGGCGTCGTGCTCAAACTTCGTCCTCGTGCGATATGGCCATCATATCCACACTAGTTGCACAAACTACTATTTATATCAAAATATATGCCCTTTTACATTCAAAAACAACCTGCCAAATGTCAAATCAATTTATCCATCCATTTTAAAGTTATCGAATTGAAACATTCAAATTTTCAAAATTTCAACACCCTGTATTTCGAAAAGTAAATGTGCTAGACCCCTTAATCCTCCTATCATTTTGTCCAATTTTACGAGAGGAATCTACATGCAAACGTTATAATCACCCTTAACGTTCGAGATGCTTATACCATTTTCATGCTATTTATTACTTTTCAAAGTCTGAACACAACCTACCGTCCTGATAACCGATGCTGTAAATAAACAAAAAAGATCAATCGCGCAAAAAAAATTATGGAAATAATAGTAAAAATTTATCCGAACAAATTCAAGTAGATCACCAGCACTGCGAATATCAGCTTTGCATAGAATTTTAATATAGCATCGGTGGTTCAGTGGTAGAATGCTCGCCTTCCACGCGGGCGGCCCGGGTTAGATTCCCGGCCGAAGCATATGAATCGCTGCTTCGTAAACGAGAGAGAGAGACTCAGGAGAGAGCACACGCACGCAAGCAAGGCACATTATTCTTTACAAGTTCGTCAATACTTAAACGAACAGTTTCCGCATCGATGGATTGGTCGTGAAAGTGAGTTTGCTCGGCCACCAAGAGGCCCTGATTTCAATCCTTTGGATTTTTCAATTTGGTCGCAAATGAAGGCATTAGTTTACAAAGAAAAAATTACTTCTCTTCCATAACTGCGACGGAAAATAAAAGAAGCCGCGGATGTAATTAAAAATAATGGTCAAGGATTATTTGATATTAAGAGATCTTAACGAAAGCGGATCATAAAGTGTATTGAAGTAAATGTTGGCATTTTGAGCATTTGCTTTGATGCTTTTTATTTTTGTTTACAAATTTATTATTGTCACATATTTAAGGAATAATAAAATTTTTCATGAAAAAATTGAAATTTATTGAACTTTTTAGAAGAAAATAACTCGGTAGACGATCGAATCACACGAATCAAAAAATAGTAACTTTTTTTTGTAAAATTTAACGCATTGCGAAAATTGAAATTTAAATTTAAACTTTGAACACCCCGTATTTCGGAAACTAGCAATATTTGCATAGGGCATGTTGAGCAGAATCATCATATTTTGAGGTCTAGAATCTACAGTTCAGAGATTGGACATACTTTATGAATCACCCTGTATAGAGGGGCCCAAAAAAGTGGAAACGGCCAATTATCTAATAAATTGCTAGTCCCAATTGTACAAAATTTGGGGTACACCTATTTTAGGATACGGAGACTCTATATTTGATATTTGCAATGTTGGCAGATTTGCCGTGTATCTTATATTATTAGTAGCTTTGGTTTTCCAAACCAATCACCCTGTATGTTCAGTCAATACTGGAATCTCCCATTTAATACGAGTTCAACCATATGTAACACTTGTGTTTTTATGTAATCTAGGAGGTCTAAAATATATAAAACATATGTCTGGCAACGCCAATTGGTGAACTGAATTTTTCAAGTATCCCCAATAGAAATAATGTTTAGGATCGAAATCAGGTGAACGTGCAGGGCATTCAATTCTACCTCGTCTACCAATCCATTGTCCGAGAAATATCTCATCTAAATAACGCCAAACATTCACACCAAAATGAGCTGGAGCTTATCGGATTAAAATTGGCTCTAAGCAAGTTTCTAAGTGTAGGTACAGTGTAATTCCCATGTAGAAAGTTTATATATATATATATATATATATATATATATATGTATCTGACTTTAAATTCCCTCCGATAAAGAATGGCCCAATTAACCAAATCACTGCATTCTACATTTAAATTCCTCCAAATCCACATATTTTGCACTGTTTTATGTATTTAAGACCTTCTATTCTAAATAAAATTGTATGTGTTACATATGGTTGATCTCGTATTGAATAGGAGATTCAAATAATGACTGAACATATATGGCGAATAATTTGAAAAACAAAAAGTTTCGAATAAATGGAAGGAACAGTAAATCTAGCAACATTGCATATATAAAATCTGAAATACAACTATCCCATAATAAATGCACCTCAAATTTTGCACTATTAGGACTAGCAGTTTACAAGATAATTGGCCGTTTCCAGAATATTGGGCCACTCTGTATAGTCTATTATCGTTTCCAAATTGCTTCTGCCACAATATTTTCAATGGCTGCTGATCCAAAAGCTTTGCTGCCTTAATCACCTCATCCCTGCTCTTCATATTGTCAACAGGTAAAAGTCAAATAATGCTGCTAATGCTGCTGGTGGCGTATTTCTTATACACTGCATATTTCTTAGTCTTGTGGTAGTCGATCTGTTAATAAGTGTCTCTTGGGGAGCAAATATTATAGAAATACGGAAACTTCTTGGATAAATATTTTAATGACAGTCTTCTTCTACCAAAAGGACATAATTTTTCTACTAAATGTTTTACAACTAATTTGAAAAACAGTAACAGTTATATTCTCTCCCAAAAACGGAATCAACCACACGAATAACAATCCTTTTTATCACCAGTTACAAAAATAATTGAATAATGGGACTAGCATTTTTAACCGACTATAAAGATTTTAATGAAATTACCGAAACATTCCAAAGAACTCGTAATCTCCGGCTTCTATTCAACACAATATAGCATTTTATACCCAATGTACAAGAGTATACTTGAAAGTTATCTAGATAAAATAGAACGTAAAATAATGTCTCAAAGAAAGTCTTCAAAGAATTGTTTAGTGGAAAAAGCTTTGAAACATTTTGCGTGACAATCTTTTTTAAAATAGTACAAAGCAGCTTTTGAAGCCAAACCTGGTTGTAATTTGAGTTGTTTTATTGAAACGATGAATGGATAAACTTTTGCTGCATTTGAAATTGAAAACATGTATCTGGATTGCTCTCGGATGGACTGGGAAAGGAAAAAAAGAGAGAAATATGCTTCATCGGTTTGGAAAATCAACAAAGATTTAATAAACAAAGCGACAAAGGAATAAAAAATTGCTCATAATAATAATACTAATCCAGCTGTCAGCATTACGTCATTTTGACTTCTTGGATGACTTCGAATTGGTATTTGGATGCCATTTCTTCTGGTAGCTCAATTCTGTAACGAATTTCTTTGTAAAGTTATAGGTACTTTTTCATCATACCATATTGGGTATGTCCCAGGTTTTCTGATTTCTAAAAAGTGAGAAAGTTAGGTGATCCGAGCGAGCGAGCATTCTACCACTGAATCACCCAAGCTATATTAAAATTCTATGCAAAGCTGGTATTCACAGAGCTGGTGATCTACTTGAATTTGTTCGGATAAATTTCCACTATTATTTCCATAAATTTTTTTCCGCGATTGATCTTTTTTGTTTATTCACAGCATCGGTTGTCAGGACGGTAGGTTGTATTTACTGGTTTCTAAGTTTAACACGTCGGTAAGTGATTTACTTACTGATGTTCAGACGTCGAAAAATAATAAAAACCATTTCACCAAAATGCAAAATATATTTTAAACCGATCGAGAAGTATAAATGTCACTTTTGACATTTCACCAAAATGCAAAATATATATTTTAAACTGATCGAGAAGAGTGAATGTCACTTTTGACATTTTGACATTTCGTTCATTTGAAAGAAATTTAAATTACTTTATTCGGAATTTATTTCAATACGATCGCGTGAAAAATGGTATAAGCATCTCGAACGTTAAGGGTAATTACAACGTTCGCATGTAGATTCCTCTCGTAAAATTGGACAAAATGATGTGAGGATTAAGGGGTCTAGCACATTTACTATTCGAAATACAGGTTTTTTTTAAATGTGAAAGGGCATATTTTGATAGAAATAGTAGTTTGTGCAACTAGTGTGGATATGATGGCCATATCGCACGAGGACGAAGTTTGAGCACGACGCCGTAGGCGGAGAGCTCAATCGTTCGAGTGCGATATGGACAATACACACGAGTCGAACAGCATTTCTACGACCCACTTAAGAAAAAATCTAGAAAATAAAAATTTCCATAAACTGTAATATAACTGCAAATTAAAAATTCAACAATTCAATTTTATGTTTCCATTAATTTTTTTGTGGTAAACGTACAGTTCTTGAATGTCCAATTTGTATAATGCTACAGTTTCCCTTTTTAAATATACGATGCTGTTATAAGTAGATGTTGCCAGTTGGACCCCCTCATGAAGGGTACCGTACCATTATTCAAAATAATGAATATTCTGCTAAATATTTCAAACGTCTACCTGTTGTCGTTATTATTATCGAGCAGAATAATTATTCAAAAATAAAATTAACAATAAAAAAAAACTTCTTCACGGGGAATCTAACACGGGTCTACCGCGTGAGAGTCTGGTTTGCTCACTAGTGGACCACCGAGGAATATGCAAATTGTTTATCTATAACGTCAGATGTATTACATAATTTTTGCTTAAAAGGAACTAAAGTTCCTACCGTGTGACCCACGACACGTTTTACCTTTTTTTCTCAAAAACGGCTTACGATATCGATTTGAAAGAAGAAATTATCTTTAATTTTCCAAAATCGGTGTCGGATATATGAAGAGCTCGAAAATAAATTTTTCTCAAGAAAAATACCTGTTGGTCCCCCCGACTGACACGCTTGTGATAGATCTGAAAACAATTTGTTTACATCGAACGACTGGTTTGTAATTGTTTATTGATTATGCGAAGTTCGAATATTTCAAGTAACGGTATTTTTGAATAATTTGAAGAAAACTCGTTTGAGGACGTCTTCTTCAAAGGAAGCATTTTCGGAATGAGGAAATTTGAGCTAAATCGATTTAAGATCACCTCTATTAACTGCAGTTTCCGTTTGACAGGAGAGTTTCTGGACACTCTGTATAAAGGTTAGTCAATCCATTTTTAAGTGGTTTTCTATCGTCGTTAATGGGCTAGTTCAAGTACTCTACTGATAATTGATCTCTTTATGGCAGTGTACATCCAGCTCAGAATTTATGAATTACTGTTCCAATTTCTCTCTGGCAGATTCCTGCACAGAATATGTGGTATAATTTAAGATCCATATTTTTGGGGCATCAAAAAAAATTTATCCAAAAATGACCGAGATTAAAAATGTTTGGTGATCAGTTGAATAACGCATAGGAAACTACATTTTAAATGAAATTCTCTTCTGTTTCAACAAATTCAAATAGGAAAAAAAGTGCACTATCGAAATATTTTTCGAGTCTAATAAGCTGATACGTGTGTTTTGTGCCATTTGAGGTTTATGCAGACGATTGAAAAGCATGTCCACAAAAAGAGCCATTTTGCGTGAAAAAATGATTAAATAAACCATAGTGTATCAACTCAACCAAAATCGTATAAAACACATATTTTTCCAATGGTATTGAAACGTAACAAAAACCTGAATCGTTCGATAATATTGAGAGCCGTTTTACTTGTGATAAAAGGTAGACTGGAAATTTTGAATTCATCATACAATCGTAAACATCAATTGATTCCACTTGACAAAGAGCCATTCACACGATTGATAATTATACATCAATTCAAGAGTGCTTGTCAGACAAGCATTTTGGCAAATGGATGGTAAATTTATGAATACTCCTTTCTACTGCTAGCTGTTACGCAGTATACAGGGCTAGCTACTATTTGAATATTCCGAATCAATTGAATGAAATTGGTTGAATGGGAAACAAGTTGAGTGTTTTCAGGAGTAATTTGGTTAATTTTTGAAAGATTTCAACAATAACTACAGATCCAGAACTACTCTTAACCTAGAAATTAATATGTATCTACGACTTAAAATTTGTCATAATTCCAAAAATAGTTTTTTCGACTAAAACAATGTATGTCGTATCTCTCACACAATGTGTGAAAGAAATTATGTGTCTTCTTGAGAAATTTAAAACTCCTTCTGGGATGTATCAGGTACAGCAGCGGGTAAATAGCTCTCCCATCTTTCCCGAATAAATTGCTCTTAATCTACCTCATAATATGAGTTTTAAATATATTTCAGATGAATTAGAACATTACGGTGATACGAGTAATGTGCTAAGATTATTCAGTTCCTATCTAACAGGCAGCTCTCAATACGTAATTTTCGATTATGCTAAATCAAAATTAATTCCTATGTCGAGAGGAGCTCCTCAAGGGTCTGCATAAGGACCATTAATATTTGTTGTATACTTGAACGATTCACCAAGTTCCCCAGGGTGAGTTCGATGTGTTCTGTTAGCTGATTAAGGATGAGGAGAGCTAGGTGCAAATGCTTGCATGTCGAGTGTAGAATCTTGGTTCAACAGTTTGACAATAAATAAATAAGAAGCAGTTGCCTAGCACGTGTGTTGCGTAGTTCAGTAAACGAAGGTGTCAACATGGGCAACTGGTCCAGCAGGAGCAATTTTTTTTTAATTTGCAGGTTATGGTGAGCACATTTAATTCCCAAAATGTCAGTACCTGACCATTGTGGAAGGGTGGGAAAATGGCTCTGAAATTCCAGAAAATACGTTTTCCCGCAATATCTGCCAAGATTTGACCACTGGAGAATTTTTGTTCAGACAAAAAATGAAGAGCAGTTCCTTGCCCACAAAAATGATTCTTGGAATTTTTTCGAAAAATTAGTTAGTTTTCGAGATAAATGGCCCGAACGCCGACCCAAAATTGAGCTCCAGGCCGGCTTATAGAGAGCACGCTCTGAGGGCATGACGTCCCCAAGTGAATTACTAATTTTTTAATAACTCGCGTGAAAATCAATATTTTTCAATGAATCAAAGTGCGGGTGAAAGAAGGGATCTGTGGCTACTAAGGCGTGTTTTCATCCACTCAATTCGTGCTCCTGGGTCATTGGAAAACCAGGCCAAAATTCGTCTTTGCTAGATTTTTTAATGCCTCCATGAATTTATTCATATTATTTTTATTAATAGTTATTTCAGCCAATCCAATTGGATAATGGTTCTTTGGGAGGTACTTTATTTATTCCGAAAATTCCGAAAATCTTTGTGGATTTCTGGAGTTTTACCGAGCGCTCTGGTTTATCGGGAATTTCTCGATGATGAATTGTCAAACCCGCTTATAATTGATATTGGGAGAAAGGTTAGAATATTCTCTTGCCGATGGTATAATTTTTTTTGGCCCAGACCCCTGGGTTTTCAGGAAAATCGGTGAAATTTCCAGTTTTCTGAGGGAAGACAGCTATTTTTCTTAGTTTTTTTGAGCAGTTTTTTCTCTTTACAGTAAAATTCTTCCTGGTCAAGCATCATACCCGATGAAAGGTCACATTCTGAACTTTCCTTAGATATGTGTATCAAGTAGTGCGTGTACACGTGGATGCTTTCTGCTGCATTGTTTGTCAACAACTGACAATTTTACATGTAAACACTATCTCTTCCGTGATTTTTCAAGAATAAATTAGTAGTATTCCAGTGTAAAAAGTGAAATTCAAGTCATTATTAATTTTATTGTTATTATTAAATAATAAATTTTGAAATTTTTATTGATAAAAAACACAGGGAGATATTGAAAATTCTTGAGCCTCTTTTTTTTGGAGCACACGGTGAGGTTTCATTTTCTTAATTAATATCATTAATATTGTTGTGGGTGAAATATTGTTCATTCCTGTAGAAAAATGGGAGTCGCAGAGGATTCTAGTACGCCCGTGTGTTTTATTTGTGATCAAGCTCTGACTGAAGACGTTACAACGGTTACCCGAGAACTAGAAACCCTGATAAATGTCAGCAAGACCTGGAAAGACAACCACCATTTGTTCCTGGAGAAGGTATCGTGTGGAAGTTCATCGCTTGTGTAGGAAGAGGTATTCGGTAATGAAGAGTGGAAAAGTTATTTTCGCAATTTTAGCGTCTACTTTCAATCCTTTTCGCACGCAATCATTCCTAGGATTGGTCTGTCCAATAAAAGCAGGTCAGGGTCTCAATTTTAAAGAAAGCGATAACTTTTTTGACCCCGAGAGTGGGTAAGAGATCGATCATTTTCATGTTTCTTTTCATGGCCTCAATTATTCCGCGGTTGGGAAAATGCAAGGTAGCGCCATCTACCATAGATGCCTGGAGGCCTAGATATAGAAATTGGTGTATTTTCAGGGTCGCTCATCCCAGATTTTGGGCTAGAAGCGTCAGTTTTTAAGTTTCAGAAAACTGCGAACTTTTCAACCACCATTTTTGCAAAAAATATTGGTGTAACGAAAGAAATTGTGGGAACAACTTTTGTAGGTAATGAACTGATCTTTATTTTTTGTATAACCAAAAATTGTCTAGGGATCTTAGTTCGGGAGATATCGGCGGAAAACGGATTTTCGGGATCTCTAGAGCCATTTTCCGACCCTTCCACAAATTTCAGACACCTGACATTTTGGGGGTTCAATGTACCCACTATTACCTGCAAATTAAAAAAAAAAATTCCTTGCTGGACCATGTGCCCATGTTCACGGTATTTTTCGCCTTCATTTATTGGACTATGTTTATTGTTTAGATACCACAGACCATAGATAACCAGAATGACAATGTGCTGTAGGTCACTTTGGCAATGCCTTATGCCACCTCCTCCAAACCTTTTGTTGCTTCGGGAAATTGTCAATTTTGCGTATTATAACTCATCTGTAAAATAGTGTTCTCGACGGTGGTCATAGGTAAAAATATTCTCTCCACACTCTGGAATTGGTTTTTTAATTTGACCCAATTAATGAAAAATACTGGCCGTATTAACAACAGACGGTGCCTTTATGAATTTTGCGCCCTTTGGGTTACTTACCAATACTTTCCGCCCAATTTTTGGTGTTCATATGATTGGTTTTCGTTAGGAGTCTGCCAATAAGGATTTTTCTATGCCCGCGTGATAAATTTTCGGCTAATCTGGTAACTTTTAGTGGTTGTGAGTAAGTCTTTTCAAATTACTCCTCCTGGTTATTACATGAACTATTTTAATATAAAAAGGTAGAACGTGTCGCGGGACACACGGTAGGAACTTTAGTTCCTTTTGAGCAAAAATTTTTTGAATCAATAACTAAATACACATATTAATATAAGAGTTTATTTTACTCTGGATGAAACTTCATTTAACAAAAATATACAGTAGTATTAATCATAAATAAAAATAAAAATCTTATCATTAAGTTGATTGGCACAAATGCCAAAATATTATATGAAGTAATCCGTACAAATTAACAACAAATACTTAGAATAGAATAAAATGGGTCCGATTTATAAATTTATGTAATACATCTAACGTTATAGATAGACAATTTGTATATTCCTCGGTGGTCAAGTAGTAAGCAAACCAGACTCTCACGAGGTAGACCCGGGTTCGATTCCCCGTTAAATTTTTTTTTTTAATTGTTAATTTTATTTTTAAATAATTATTCTGCTTGATATTAATAACGACAACAGGTAGACGTTTGAAATATTTGAAAGAATATTCATTATGATAGATAATGGTACGGTACCCTCCATGAGGGAGTCCGACTGGCAACATCTACTTATAACAGCATCGTATATTTAAAAAGGGAAACCGTAGAATTATACAAATTGAACATTCAACGTACCACAAGAAATTGGTGGAAACATAAAATTGAATTTTTAATTTGAAGTTATATTACAGTTTATAGAAATTTTTATTTTCTAGATTTTCTCTTAAATGGGTCGTCGAAAAAATATGCTGTTCTACCTGTGTGGATTGTCCATATCGCAGTTAAACTTCGTCCTCGTGCGATATGGCCATCATATCCACACTAGTTGCACAAACTACTATTTTTATCAAAATATGCCCTTTTACATTTAAAAAAAAGCTGCCAAATGTCAAATCAATTTATCCATCCATTTTAAAGTTATCGAATTAAAACATTCAAGTTTTCAAAATTTCAACACCCTGTATTTCCAAAAATTGAATGTTCTAGACCCCTTAACCCTCATATCATTTTGTCCAATTTTACGAGAGGAATCTACATGCAAACGTTGTAATTACCCTTAACGTTCGAGATGCTTATACCATTTTTTGCGCGATCGTATTGAAATAAATTCCGAATAAAATAATTTAAATTTCTTCGGAATGAACGAAATGTCAAAAGTGACATTTATACTTCTCGATCAGTTTAAAATATATTTTGCATTTTGGTGAA
>CAJUYI010007605.1:0-11924 GCA_910591695.1 Galerucella pusilla
TCATTTTTTCGAGCAAGGCGGTCTCGGAATAATTACAAAAGTTTTGAGTAGTAGAATGTTTGATCTGCCATCAACTATCACAATTTTTCCGATTTTCATTCAATTTGATATACTAATTTTTTTCTTGTTTTCAGTTAATCCGGGTGGTTGGGCTCCAGCTTCAGTATTAAGGGCGGTGTACAAACGTGAATATCCAAAGTTTTTAAAACGCTTTACAGCTTACGTTAAAAATCAAACAATACAAAAGCCGATTATGTTTTAATGAATACATCAAGGTCTATTTTATTACACATTTGTTTATTATATAAATATTAATTATTAAATATTCAACTTTATCAAGATTGTTTTTTTTTACCTTCATATCACACCCATTCCTCAGTTTTAAAACTAATTCCCGTATAGTATATTTTCATTAAATAGTGGCACCCTTAAGGGTGAGTTGTATCAAACACTTAAACTCGGTTTGATGATAACTGATGTTTAGACAGTGGCTGATTGATGTATTTATTATCAACAATCACATCAGTCTAAGCATCAGTCATAATTAAACCGAGTTTAGGTGTTTGATACAACTCGCCCTTTAAGTTTCTGTATACTACAACTAAAGCGGCCGTATGTAGGATCCTCAGTCACCCGACCAAAGACCACTACAGTGTATATCATGCGCTGACATAATCCCATGTTTTCACACAAGTTTGCATAACCATCATTAATGTGGTCTTCGATCTTGTTGCTACTTTTTCCAGTTGTTTGGTCCATGTTAATCTCGAGCCAATAATTACCCCGAGATATCCATCACCATTGGAATCTCCGCATCTTGTTTCATCCATCAATGTTGAAAGGATCATTCGGACTTTCAGATTAAAGCCTCTATAGATCTACAGCTTGTTTCGTCAATTTCTTTTTGACAAATTGCCCTCGTTATCGTTTCGTGAGAAGCGTTGTCAAAGACACCTTCTATATCAAGAAATGTTGTTAATAATATTTCCTTATTTTTGAGAGCATACTATATTATCTTTTGTACTAAGTGATGGAGTGTAGATACTTCCGGTCTGTATACATATTGATCCAGGAGGATCATTCTACGGATATCAGTCTTATGGACTTCGCTTTATTTATTCGCTATTGTCCACTTTATTTTACTTTGATTTACCACTGCTCTAGATAGTTTCAAATTCTTCGTTACTCCGGCTTGGAGCCTTCGAGGCCAAATGTACTTGGTTCTCCAAAAGTTTCCTCTCCGTTTTGTGTATAATCAATAGATTTTCCAATAGAAGGGCTTGATATGAGCCATTACGCGGCTGATAATGTGGCGCCCTGTAGGTACAACCTCTACTATATATCAAATCACAGTGGAATCACTTACAGAGGTCACTACACGGCATATTGCCGACATCCCTACACGGGACAGTGGCACGAATATAATGATTCAAGGGTGTCATTAATATCGTCGGAATCTTTAGTCAGTGGGGAAGCATATGTTCTCTTCTATGAGCAAGAAGGCAAGAAGTCGCACCTTTAAGTTATTAGTTTTTTTTTTATTTATTTTTTTTAAGTGTTATCATTACGAATGTACCAAAATCTACTGTAATAAATATTGTCATTTGAATATTAGGGATCTAGCACATTCTGAGGTCTGTTCTACCTCTTAACTGTGTTTCTTCCATGAGTCTCTCTTAGCTATTCTCGGAGCCTTATGTCATAGTTTTCTTATATTCGGTCCTATCTCCGTTTTTGATTGTCCCGTTAAAGAGCTTTCCTACTTTCTCCCTTGAATTTGCAAGATCTCTACGGTATTTTTTGCCGTCTCTTTTACCCTATGGATTTTGAAGCCTAGGACCATTCATTCATGCGTTTGGGTTGGGCTCAACACTCCAGGCACTTGAACTGAATCTTTGTACCATTATAGTACAGGATCCTTGGTACATTTTTCATCATTTATTACGAACTAGCTGATTTTCGTAACAAAACAAAAAATCGGTTAGTAATAAATTTTTTTAATTCGTCAAATCAACATATTTAATCCCTATTATCTTAGTTATAAACCACATTCG
The DNA here is from genome assembly GCA_910591695.1 of Galerucella pusilla. Lineage (NCBI taxonomy): Eukaryota > Metazoa > Arthropoda > Insecta > Coleoptera > Chrysomelidae > Galerucella > Galerucella pusilla. The sequence continues at coordinate 2,055 of CAJUYI010007605.1, forward strand.
AGAATTTCCGTACAAGAATTTGTTGGGCGTCTCATTGAAACGAAGCTAATCTCGAACATTCAGCTTGATAGTAATTATTTTTACGTTAAGTATTAGTACTACAACTTTTGAGCGTAGGACCAAGATGACATACCACGCAATTTGTAGGACAATGTGGGTGGTAAACTTTACAAATGTTAGCTAACCAATAAAAAAGAAATCAGCTGGTCAGTAATTATTTTTCATGATCTTGTTTATAAAATCATGCTGGAAAGGGGGGACTCCCTAACAAAAACTTATATTTTGTAGGACAAATATTTTTTCACGTTATTTAGATAATTATCTCGATAATTAACAAAGAAAAATTCGGTTAGTAATAAATTTTTAAAATTCGTCAAATCAACATATTTTATCCTTGCTACCCCTATTTACCAACATTACTGTAAGAAAAAAAGCTGGGCGTCTAGTCAAAAGGAAGCTACTCACGAAAAATCAGCTTGTTAGTAATAATTGATGAAAAGTGTACCCATGTTATCTACCTACTTCCATTCCAGAAGCTTCGTGTCTTCTACACTCAGGTGCAGAAAAAACGGGCCACCTATTATTTTTCCAAAATCGGCTTAATTTGGTTATTATTTTGGTTTTTAAATTATATTTTGTATTCTTTATCAACAAAGGACTTCCTTCTAAATACAAAAAGTTGGAATACATGTGTATTTTCTCGTTTTACATAAAAAAAGAACATTTTGGAAAATTCAAATTCAAAAGTTCCATATTTCATTCATGCAATTCGGAAGGAGCTTATGTGTTTTCAATTGTTGGGCGGTTGCTAGGCAATTTTTTGTTAATGTTAATATTGTCAATATCAACGTTGACAATTTTAAAGTCTTAATTATGGTTTTAAGTGCTGAAGGTTGTGCTAAAGCAGTAGCCCTTGTGGAAGATGGTCGAAGCCAAAGATATGTGGCTCGATTACTCAATGTTAGTCGTTCTACCATTTAAAGGGTGTTACAACGGTTTGGGGATACTGGAAGAAACACAAGAAGGCCTGGTGGTGGTAGAATACGGGTAACTACCGCTCGAGATGACAGATTTATTGTACTAAATTCTCTAAGGGATCGTCATTTGACTTCAGTACAGACAAGAAATCGACTTCTGGAGGTTCGTGGTAAAAATGTAAGTAAATGGACAGTTTGCCGAAGATTACATGAGGTTGGGTTGAAAGCTTTTAGGCCAGCAACTGGGCCTAAGTTACTTCCACGTCACCGGGTAGCGAGATTGCACTTTGCTCGTGAACATAGCAATTGGAATCTTATGCAATGGAGTGATATACTCTTTACCGGTTCTCGCTACATTCACCAGACGGACGAAAACGAGTATGGAGACGAAATGGGGCACGATTCCAAGAATGTGCTTTTAGCCCTAGGCTGAGTCATAACGGAGGTTCCGTAATGGTATGGGCAGGCATATCAAGTGAAGCATCTACGGAATTAGTGTTTATCAATGGGGGCTCACTGACTGCACAACGGTATATTGAGGAAGTTTTGGCATATCAGGTGGTTCCATTCGCTCCATTTATTGGCGATAACTTTATCCTGATGCAGGACAACGCTAGACCTCATTCAGCGAGATGCGTCAGTGAATACTTGACAGAAGTTGGCGTTGAAAAAATGAACTGGCCAGCATGTTCTCCGGACGCAAATCCTATAGAACATGTGTGGGACATGTTAGGCAGAAGTGTTAGAAGTCGTGCTATAGCACCAACCACACTAAATGAGCTTCGTGTAGCTCTTCAAGAAGAATGGGAGAATATTCCTTGAGATTCCTTTCTGAAAGAATTAAAAAAATTGGTAACCAATTCAATATTAGAACTAGTTTTAAATCGAATAATACATTGAGATCAATACTAACAAAAACGAAACCAAAGAATGAAGAACAATCTTCAAAAAACTGCATATATCAAATATCATGTGAATGCGACAAATTTTATTTAGGTGAAACATCTAGACCATTGAAAGTACGAATAAACGAACACAAAAAATATATCAAAGATAGGGAATTCTTTAAGTCAGCTATTTGCAAACATGCTTGGGAAGAGGGTCATCAAATTCAATGGGATTCATCAAAAATAATATTAAAAGAACCCAATAATAAAAGACGGAAAATCAAAGAAAGTGCTTTAATACAACTAAATGCAGATAAATGTGTAGCTAGTATTTCAGCCGAATGTAGTCAAATTTGGTTACCAATGCTAGAAAGAGAAATTTCCAATGATCAATTATCTACCTGCGTTATCAGGATAGCATCATAAGTTTTTATCCAGGTTTTCTTATGATTTATAATTTGAATAGTTGTTAATCGATACACATTTCAATACACAAAATCACAAAACTGAGTATACATATTTCAAAAACTTAAATATTCATACACAAAAAAACTATCAAGAAACGCGTTTTATTAACAACATTTCCAATATAAGCGAAAAAAACGCGCTATCCCAATAAAAACCGTTCCTGGAACGTGCACTTCACTGGATCCATTTCTAGTAGACTATCATATCGTTGGAATGTCATAAAATGAAATATTTCATTTCACATTTTGCCACAGATATGATCTACTATGAATGGACCTTAATAAAAATTTGATAACAAAATTTTGCAGTCTTAAACTTCAAAATAATTTTTGATTGTCTAGTTGTCAAATTTTTTCTGTTGTGTCAGTTAGGGATAAAAATTAATTTCTACTTATTTTTTCTTGACAACGGTAGCTGGAACGCTACCGAAACGTTGAAATAAAGAATTTAAAAATATTGTGGTTTAATTTCCCAAGAAATTAAAAAAAGAATAGATAAATATTATTATGGGATAAAGCATATAGATATAGGGTATACACCAAAGTTTTTATAGGCTGCAGTTTGGTAAGGCCAATCGCCCCCCCTCCTTGTAATCTACAACAGTTTTTTGTATTTTTTATCTGAGTATATCCAACAATTTGTTTAACATGCTGTTACCTATTATTTATTTAAAATAATAAGGCAAGATAAATTGCAGCGGCGACTCAATGTGGAGAGCACCTCAGGTGTGAATTCGGAGACCAAACTAATATCAATTCAGGGAGTAGTCTTACCGGTTCGCGGGTAATCCTACTTTATTTAAGTTATTGAAGTTATATTGAAGTTAATGAGATAATAAATGAAGTTAAGAAACCAAATAATAAGTTAATAAATCATGTTAAGAAATGTAATTAAAGTTAATCAAGAAAGGTAAGTGGGCGCCACCCTGAATAATATTAGTCGACTTGTTTTTCACCTCACAACTATCTATCAACAAACCTGGAAATGTTGGAAGGGAAGGAATATGAACAACGTTGTTAAATTTACAAGTTGTATAATGACTTATAAACTAATATCACAGTAGAAAAAATAAAAAAAATATTGTTGTTGTTTATTGAAGCACGTTGTTTTACATAGATTTACTTTCCTCAATTTCCTCGGACAGGTCCTAGGTGGCAGGTACGAAGTCTCAGGTACTAAGTTTCACTGTCTCAGGTACTAAGTAAGTGCATTCACATTGAATGCACTTTAGAAAAATAAAGTTTGAGGTAAATCTCTCACAATAATTAAAAATTGACCTTATCGGTTCATGGTTCACAGGAGAAAGAAAGCTTATTCTAACTATTCGCTATTAAATTGTTGAACTATGCGATGAGCAATCGACATACGTTGCATATTTCTTTCCTGTTCACATGCTCCGGTTCGAGAAAGAATTTACATATTAATAGTGTGTTCTTAATTTCTATCTATAGGAGAGAAGAATTGAAATATTTGACCAATATCAGTGTATACTGATCCTCACCAACGGAGATTATCCGTCGCACATTAAATGTAAAAATTTGCCTTTCAGCGGTGATCGGTGCTGGTTCTCGACGAGAATCACATGTTGGTAAGGAAAAAGGACTAGCTACTCGCAGTCCGGTAGATATTTAAATATTTCAATGATAGTGGCCAAATATAACGTTACAATGCTCATATTTCCAAAATTACAATACTATTTTGTATTGTTGCTTACAATTTAATAAAGGTAGAGTATTACTTGTTGAGTGAATAAAATTTTGGATGTACGCCAATGCGTTCTGCCGGTGATGCGAATCGTCCGTGTTTTTGACAGCGGAATATGATGTGATTGATTCCCAAATCATTTTTCATACTTGAATTATTTTATTATCTAGGCATATATGTTTCTTTGTTCCAAGTAAAATAAAACGTGTTCGATTCTTTTAGAGGGAGGGTAAATACGAATCATCGGAGATACGCCTTTGTGTGCGTCAATATTGTCGAAAACCTTTACGGGACAAAAGATTTGTATGTAAACTTGTACTTACAACGTTTAGGATGATCTACAGAGGATAAGTGAATATACAGCGTGTTGTTTGTAAGAAAGTGTAGTTTAGCTAATATTTTTTGACTGTGTTAATAGTTATTTGTACTATTAGGAATGTAGTAGCGAATGACCTCTCATTAAAAATAGTTTGAAAAAATAATTGAATGAGTATTCAAAAAAATAAAATATACCTACTATAGATAATAGTATAGTATTCCTTTTAAATAAAATTTACCTAAAACGTTTCAAGACCCCCATGTCCGTCTCTAAACCAGAAAGATTTCCAATCGCTATCAGGAATTGGTATGTCAATAAATTTTAAGTGGACAATTTAATTCATGTATAAAAATCCCATAAGCCGCGTGATTTTGTCATTATGACAGCGAAAAAAGTTTGCCCAAACTTTTCCAGCGACAAAAACGGAGCCTAACTTTTAAAAGAATGACAACCAGCATTGTAAGCAAATTTTCAATAATGTTATGTAAATTTTTCTCGAAACTAATTTACATCTCATTTTTTAATTTATTAACCTACATATTCATTAAATTGTCTTACCGAATTACACTCTAGCTTTTTTTTGAGTCGAAGTAAACTTGACATTCATAATTCGAATTTTGTTGCCATAAGGTAATTCAATTAAAAAAATTGCCAGAAAAAATTACTCGTCCTACGGAGGAGAGGAGTGGCAGTTTTTTCGTTAAATTGCCATGTAACAAAATTCTCATTGATACATGTCAAGTTTACTTCGACAAAAAAAAGCGTTTTCGATTATTTACTTTTGGCTGCTAGTAGCAGCTCGTAGTGACTGAATTCCGTTCGTTTATTACCGGGCGTGACGCCTAGTCTTACCTTCCCCTTGCCCCTCAGGCACATACCGAAAAGTATGAGCTTCAAGCCACGGACATTAAATATTTGATGTTTGTCCGGTTTGACGTTTATTTAAAGGTTAGGATTGTGCAGATTACGCAAAATTTTATTATCAAAAACATTATAATTGAAAACTGTTCTTCTAACAACACAGGAAATTCATTGGCATTGGCACATGTCAGGTGGTTTTGAGGATCCTAAAAAATCGTGTTTGTTTTGCTTAAAAGTCGTGACGACTGAGGCGTCACGCACAAGAGCTTGAAGCCCAAATAAACGAAAGCAGCATAAAAGTGAAAAATTACTTAACAACTGTCAACTTAGCTGACAGCAGTTTTTCCGGAAAAAAATCGAAGAAAATTCATGCAAGTGCTACTACAAACATAATTAATAGTATATATATATTAAGTATCAAAAACGGTAAGGGTTGTTTACCGGTCGACAGCAATGTTTGGAGGCTGAGCGTAGCGAAGCCTCCAATTTTGCTGGAGACCGGTATTACCCTTAACGTTCGAAATGCTTATAAGTACCATTTTTTGCACCATCGTATTGAAATATTTGAATTTCGAATGAGATAATTTAAATTTCTTCAAAATGAACGAAATGTCAAAAGTAAAATTTATACTTCTCGATCAGTTTAAAATATAATTTGCATTTTGGTGAAATTGTTTTATGCTATTTATTACTTTTTATATTGTTCCGTTCTATTCTGTTCATTAAAAAATATCATTCTTCTTATTTTTTTGTTTCTTTTGTGTAATGATTGAAGTAATATATTATTTAGGACCACTTAAATGTATGTAGGGCTAAGACGTAGTTTACTTACCGACGTCTGAACGGTAAGTAAATCACTTACCGACGTGTTAGACTAAATAAGGAGAAATAAATGGCCCAATATTTAGAAATGAAATTGTAAATTATTTTGATAATTTGTAAATACATAATAAAAAGTTCTTTTGTACATAACAATATGTTATACCACATATTTTACAAGTTATTTATGAAAAACCAGCAGGTATATTTTAAATAGTGACTTTTTTGTTACTGCTAATAAATGTTCTCCAATCCTTATGATACCAAATTAGTTAGCAACAACTGACAACAGATTAGCTGTACTTACTAGCAATTTTAAATCAATTAAGGAAAACATTGGTTAAATTTGTTTGTGGTTTTTATTAATTTTATTGATACTAAACAGTTTAACACAGGTAAAATATGAAATTTATGTAGCTTATAACTACTTATTCCTTTCATTTAAAGCTTCCAACTACTTTTTTTTTATTTCAATATCCAAATTCAATATGGTTACTTTCAGATCATGTTCTCTTCGTAATCATTCCATTTCCAACTGTGCCTTATGTTTTAAAAAGTCCTCATTAACTAATTTCTTATCAACTAATGCTTCATACTTGTCATGAAGAGTGGAAGCTGATAGTTTTTATGGTGGAATGATGATGGCGACGAGAAGCAATTTCCTTAGGTGTTTTATTTTTTATCTAAAAATGATATGGAAGAATACAATAAGTAATCTAATCTCAAAAAATACACTGCAAAAATCTAAAATGTATCATTGCTACAAAAATAAGTAGGTACCTCAGCTTTCCACTTTGTGATGGCCTTTTTAAACATTCAGTAAGTGGTTTTTTTAGATAACTGAATTTGTATGAAGCACAGCTTGACTTTGGAGTACCGGAAACTTGGGAATGTCCATTTGCCAATTCATTACTAGATATTATTTCACTATTTTCACCTAATTCCATTTCTATTAGCTCCACATTATTTGGCTCAATGATTGGCATTCACAGGGATTCACAACTACTTGTTCAAGTAGTTGCAGTTTGATTCAGGTGCTAGAATGAAAAAAAAAGTTATTTCACAAATAAAAAATGACAAATTAAAAATACCTGTGACAGCATTGGTGAAAGTGAATTTGATTTGTCAGAATCAAATGGATTCTCTAAACCAAATACTGTCTTTTCACTGACTACTTGTAATAGCAAGTCATCTGTCGCTTCAGTATTCAGAATCGGAGGGGGCCCACCTCCAGTTGAATATATTTCTTTCTTGTAATCGCCAATTTTTTTTCTGAAATCTTTTTTTTCTATTTATATAAATTTTTTTCAAAGAATCCACACTCCGATAGCATAGATTTGGCGCTATACTATTATATTCATTGGCTATTTTTTGCCATTTTTTGACACTGCAACCGTTTTTTTGTTTTCTATTACATGCTTGTATTTAACAGCAAGGTTAACTAATAACTCCTTTTCTTCAATAGTATAATTTGCTGATCCAATATTTTAACTTTAGAGTGTTCCATATTAAAAAAATTTAAAAAGAGAAAATAATCCTAAACAAAACAGCACAACACAAAAGTTTGGTTATCGTTTTAATAGTTGGAACAGAAAAGTCCTAGATCTAAAAGAAAATTCCCTAAATCGAAACTTAAAATGCATCGTTGCCAATGCCAATGAACACTTAGCTAAGCTTCCCCGAGAAACATCTGGTGGAAGCCAAATTTATTTAAGCAGCCCTTAAATTTTAAGGCTCTCTTAGTTATTCTCGGCTTACGATCATTCTGGTGGAAACGGGGATAAGAAACCAGTAAACACAACCTACCGACCTGACAACCGATGCTGTAAATAAACAAAAAGGATCGATCGCGCAAAAAAACAATCTAACCGATATGGCTAACAATACTCCTGTAACGTTGTAAACTGCAATAACTATTGTAATTTTTATATTAATTGTAATTTAAAATAAGTTTGAAGTGATTACCTTTTCTAGCTTAGAAGTTATATTGTTCTTATTAATTATTGTTCTCATTATTTTAATTTAAAAAAATGTATTAAAATAAAATGTTTATTCAACTCAGGAAATAATCTTACCAAATATCCCTCGTGCGAAAGTGGAAAAATCCTTGTCTTCGACTCAGATTTTTGAAACCACTCTCGCTCATGCTATTTGTTTAAACAAATTACTAAGTAACTCGTTTTTCCGAATTTTTCTGGAAAAATTAAATGCATTAGGGACATTACCCCCGAAAAAAATCTTATTTTTTTAGTTTTTTCATACAGCGGGAAACGTACGGAAGCAATTTCAATGGTTTGTATAGATAAATTGTAGATAATTAAAATACGAACAAAATGAGGGGTCGAGCAAGTGAATCGGATAATAAGGAACCGAGAAAATCAGAAAAACCTGGAAAATTGGTCATTTTTTTTGAATATTCATATCTTCGTCATTTTAATTAATTAAATTAAAATTGCCATAAAACTAACCATTGCTTGGCGTCTGCTCTTCACGCATATAAAGAACAAACGAAGAACTTCTTTTGTACCAAGTTTCAGCTCTTGCGATTGAAAAATGACGAAGATATAAATTTTCAAAAAAATGACTAATTTTCCAATTTTTCCTGATTTTCTCGGTTCCTAATAGTCCGATTGACTTGTTCGACACCTCATTTTGTTGGTATTTTAATTATCTACAATTTATCAATACAAGCCATTGAGGTTGCTTCAGTACGTTTCACACTATATGGAAAAACCAAAAAAAGGTTTTTTTTTATTGGTGAACCATTTTACCTATTTAAAGCACGCCTCAGCGTGTTTAAATCGAACTTTAAAAAACGCGCGTGTTTTAAAGTTACCCGTGGCAACATCAACAACTCGAGAAACGAAGTCTAAATCTATGGTCTGAATCATGTCTAAATGACAATTTTTTTACTATTGATCTGACAGGAGTAGTTTGTAACGTCAAAACTCTTATTCGAACAATATTTAACAATGTCAAATTTATAAATCAAAATGGAAAGTGCCGTTGGTATTGTGTGAAATATTAATATTTCGATTTTCCAAATCTTAGGAATTTAGGAAATGGTATTCAAATTAATACTATTGACATTCACAGAACTCAATAAGGTTGAACTTTCATCAAAATACAAATTGGTTTATGCTTTTCTCATTTCCATGACAACGCAAGGTATACATCGTATACATCATATACATCACGAATTCAACCATTTGACATTCAGTTCTTATTTCCATCTATGATTTCCATTTCTTGTGGTTGTAGTAGTTATAGACCAGTATTTATAATTTCAAAGTGCGCCAATAAAAAAAAGTAGCGTAAAGTATTCGTGGATAACTGGTCTTTAAAACACTTGCTCTTTTTCGAAAAATAGCGTGTGTTTTAAAGACCTCAATATCCACTTATACTTTAATATACTATTTTTTAGTTTTAAATGTTTATAACAAATGACTGAACAACATTTGCGTGTCCAAAACATAACAAAACGCAATGTCCTTTATATGATCCGTTTTCTACTAGGGTTTTTATCAAAAATTTTTATACTCGCATGCTCCGTTGCTTGGCCTATATTATGTACAAGAAAAATTGGAAAAGGTCCACAATTTTGCTTGTGACCGTTTGAAGCTCTGCGACGATAGGGTGAAGGCTAAACTCGACGTGCATTCTACAAACACAAGTTTCTCGAGAGGTGACCCCTTATGGCTGTTCAATTCAAAGCGCAGAAAAGGTATTTTTAGCAAAAACTGCAACGAAACTGAGAAGGCCCTTACACCGTTCTCCAGAAAATCAATGACTTAGTTTACCTAATCCAATGTCAACGAGAAGTAAGCCCAAGGTG
>CAJUYI010007606.1:0-11922 GCA_910591695.1 Galerucella pusilla
GAAATTGTGGAACATACTTTTAATATGGATGTTAAACAAGAACTTGATCAAGAGGTGCATAGTATGAAACTTATAAAAAGTTTAACTGAAGAAACGAATCTCATAAGACCAATTAAACAAAAGGAAAATGTCGATTTAATTCCTGATGTAACTTTAGAAGAATCTAATGCGTTAATTAAACAAGAAAGTAATATTATTGAGAACATTGAAAATAACTTTAACTATTTAGGACATGGAAAATTGAGAAGAACTAGACTAAAAGGTAAGTTTGTGTATCAAATTAAAAAGAAAATATGTAGATAATTTTTCAAGTACCTACGTAAGTAATAGGTTATTTCCAAAAAAAGATGGTTACTTTGCAAAACTAAGTTTTGTTACCTTGTCAAATTTTAGTATGTTTTCATTTCCAATGAAAACAGAAAAAGGAGAGTCTAGGTGCAGCTATTTTTACTGGTACTGTACCTCATAATGTGTAAATAGGCAATATTTATTTACAAATGTATACCTAATTGTTTCAACTGTCTGACGCTTGTGAATGGTAGTTACCAAACCAGAAAGCTGTAAGGGAACATCTGGCTTGTATAAATTTACTAAATGACAAAACTAACAATTTTTACAAAATTTGGATGAAAAAGTTATTACCATAGTCTATATATTCCAATGAGTCCGACGACGCGAAAATCCCCCTCCTGCCGACACCCACCGTCTCACCAGCAAAACCCACATCTGATGTGGGATTTATTTATTTTTCAGTTCTGTTTGACTTACACGGTGGTGTAGCAGAGCGTTGTATCAGATGCGCCAAAGAAAGTGATCTTGAATTTTAATTTGTGCGAACGTTATCTGCACTGTGTTTTTGATTGTGTGCGATGCCTTCTTAAGGAAATTATTGTTGCGTGGATTCGTGTAGAAACAATACTGCAATTCATAAACAATTATCATTTTTTCGTCTTCCTAAGGATCCTTGTTTACGACGGCCAAGAAAAAAAATGGTCAGCCAATATTGGACATAAAAAGGAAAGACTATCAAGATTTGTCCACAGAAGAAGGAAATGCCCTGGTTTATCTGGGTGGATATTTTTTGCAAAAGTTTTTTGTTATACATAAATGCGATAGAAAATATATTCACTGAAAATGTCAATGATTTATGTGTGCAGGATGATGTAGGAATAGGAATGAACTTGAAGACCAAGTTGTCTACTACCGCATTTTCGCATCCTTGCCCAAACTTCCCATGGGAATACCTGCTGTCCTTATATACAAGGGTGCGAATCTATTATACACTGAAATTTGCAAATTCCTCACTAAGGACCTTTAGAAAGAATAAAGAACATCCTAAATTGAAAATCTTGAAAAATTTATAACTATTCAAGTATTTATTAATTTTTAAGAATGTACATAATACTTATTTGTTTGTTGATATTTCATTATTTTTATTTATTCAATACAACGCTACAGAGTACACTCCAAATGTACTTGACCTAAATAATTGTTCATGTTTATGCATAGTAGTTGTTGTATACGTAACTATGCTGACAATGTCAGTCATTTTTTGAAAGTTAATTCATTTTTACACATTTCAAATCTCTCTGTTTAATTTTGAATGTAATTAATGAAAATAAATGTATACTCAAAGAATATGGTCAATCATCATTGATTAGCCCGAGGTTAAACATAATTCATTGGTCCTTTTGAGCGGATAAGCGAAATAATAAATCAAATTGTCCTTTAAAAAATAGTGAGGTTAACGCGACATCCAGTGCTGTATCAGGAAGCTTGACAAGCAAAGCGGCCGGTGTCTGTGAAAAGGTTTTACCATCATTGGTAAGTGACATTATATTTCATTATATCTTTTACTCTGAGCAACAATGGCTGAAGAACAATTAAGGGTTCTAAAGGTTAAAAGGGGAGTGGTAAAAAGAAAACTTACTAGGATTAAGAGTTATTTTGATACTGTTAAAGATAATGAGGTTTGCAAAAAGTTAATTACAGAAATTGAAGTTAGATTAGAAAAAGTTTCACCTTTGTATAATGAATTTCATGAAGTTCAAGAGCAAATTGAATTATTAGAAGATAGTAATGATGAAGAAATTAAAAACTTTGAAGAATGTTATTTTGAGCTTGTTAGTTCAATGCAATCATTCTGCGAAATTTTTAAAATGGAAAATGAAGATAGTGCGTCTACTAATAATGAATCAATTCAATGTGGAAAGTTGAATCAGAGAGGTAATATTCAGGCATTGGTTAAATTACCACCTATTAAACTACCTATATTTGATGGCCATTATGATTCATGGCTTGAGTTCAAAGACTATTTTCTTGCATTAGTACACAATAATGACTCGCTCACAGATATTCAACGGTTTTATTATTTAAGATCATCCCTTGAAATGGATGCTCAACAAATAATAAAATCTATAGAGGTTTCGTCAGCCAATTACAAAATAGCTTGGCAAATGTTGGCAGAGCGCTACGAGAATAAAAAATTAATTATACATAATCATTTAAAGGCAATCTTTGACCACCCTAGTATTAATCACGAATCATATTCTGAATTGAGAAACTTATTTGATAACGTCACAAAACACTTACGCTCATTAAATAGTCTAGGTTTGGATACACAAAGTTGGGATAGTATAATTATATTTATAATGTGTTCTAAATTTGATTCTACCACAAGAAGGGAGTGGGAATGCTTTAAACATGAAAATGATTTACCAAACATGACGGATCTAAATAAGTTTCTTAAAGAAAAATGCGAAATGTTAGAAAAGCTGCAAATAACTACAAGTGATAGAAACTTCAATAATAAAACAAAGGTTCGAAATATTAATAGCCGTAGTTTTGCGTCTTTTGAAGGACGTTCAAATGTTAAATGTTACTTTTGTCAAAAAGAGCATCCAATTTATAAATGTGATGCCTTTTTAAAATTAAATGTTAATGAAAGAATTTCGTCTGCAAAAAGGCTTAATTTATGTTTAAATTGTTTAAGGGATTCACATCCTACATGGAAATGTAAACTGCAAAAATGCATTAAATGTCACAAACTACATAATTCGTTATTGCATTTAAATAATTCGTCAAACAATATAAGTCTTAATAAAACAACGTCTACCACCAGTGCAAATAGCCCACCTCAACTAACAATCGATCAAAATGATTTCCACGACAATAGTGTAGCAAAGGCAAAGGATGATGGAAATCCAATACAAGATGGGGAGAACTCAGCTTGCCATGCGTCGTCACGACTAACAGTCGACACTGTCAAGTCTTATGATATTTCGGAGGTTTTATTGTCGACGGTTTTAATAAGAGTCGTAAACGGAAATAAATCAGTTGTTTGTCGCGGACTATTGGATAGCGGCTCTCAGAGTAATTTTATTACTGAGAGAATATGTAAAATGTTAGACTTAGAATACAAAAAGGTGGAACATGTAGTTAAGGGCGTAGGAGAGGCTTTGGCAAAGATTAATAATGAAGTTAAGGTTACGTTAAATTCTTGTCAAGGAAATTTTACTATTAAGACCAATTGTTTAGTTCTACCTAATATAACAGGAAAGTTACCGATTAAATCTTTTAATAAAGATATGTTGAAAATTCCTTCAGAATTAAAATTAGCGGATCCAGATTTTAATGTATCCAGTGATATAGATTTGTTGCTTGGATCTAGCATATTTTGGTCAGTTTTAATATCAGGTAATAAAAAATTGGGTCCGAATATGCCTATTCTCCAAAATACTAAATTTGGTTGGGTGATCGCGGGGAATTTATATCTTAATTCATTGAAGAGTCAAAATTCGTTTACATTTTTTACTGGTAATACTTATGATAATTTGATAAATAATGAAGTAGTGAAATTCTGGGAGGTTGAAGAATTGAGTCCAGTTAAAAAAATACTTTCAAATGAAGAAATGTATTGTGAGAATTATTTTAAAGAAACTGTTAAAAAAGATCATTCGGGAAGATATATAGTTAGAATTCCATTTAAAGATTCATTAACAGAATTGGGCGACTCTAAAACTATGGCGTTGCATAGATTTGATTTGTTAGAAAAAAGGTTAAATAAAAACGTAGAGCTAAAGAATTTATATGTTAATTTTATGAAAGAGTATATTGACTTAGGACATATGTCTGAGATAGATTTTAACAATGATAATGGATTTTTTTTGCCACATCATGCGGTTGTAAAACAGTCTAGCTTGACAACTAAATGTCGCGTAGTTTTTGATGGTTCCGCAAAGTCAAGCTCAGGTCTTTCTATAAATGATGTGCAGTATATTGGACCATCTCTTCAACAAGACATATTTTCAATTCTCATGAGATTTCGTTTACATAAATACGTTTTAAGTAGTGACATATCAAAAATGTACCGTCAAGTTCTTGTAGACAAGGATGAGCGTCAATTTCAAAAGATTATTTGGCGAATAGATCCAAAAGATGAATTAAAATGTTATGAGTTGAATACTGTGACGTACGGTACTGCGTCAGCGCCATACCTTGCTGTTAAAAGTCTATTACATGCTGCGGAAGACTATAAAAATGAATATCCATTGGCCTCCAAAATAATTAGGCGTGATTTCTATATGGATGACTTATTAACTTCTGCTGATTCTAAAGATGAAATTACTAAAATACAAAGGGATGTCTCAAAAATTCTGAGTGATTCGGGTTTTGAATTACGAAAATGGCTTTGCAATGACTCAAATATTGTGAAAGACTTTGAAATTAATAATCAGTTAGATGTTGCCATACTTCCAATAGGTGAGCAAAATAAAACATTAGGAATATACTGGGATCCGCAGAATGATTTTATCAGATATAAGATTAACATTGATTTTACCATTCAACCATGTCAGTGGAACAAGCGTAGTATTCTTTCTGTAATTTGTCAGATTTACGATCCTTTAGGACTACTTGGTCCAATTGTGATAAATGCAAAATTAATTATGCAAGATCTCTGGAAAAGAAAGTTTGAATGGGATCAAGAGTTACCACCGGATTTTAATGAAAATTGGTTACATTTTTATAGCAGTTTAAATTCTTTAAATGATTTAAAAATCCCACGTCACGCAAGTATTTCAGATTATGTTAGTATTGAGCTGCATGGTTTCAGTGACGCATCTACAAAGGCTTATGGTTGTTGTATTTATATAAGATGTTTGACGTCATCTGGTAACTATATATCTAATTTACTATGCGCAAAATCACGGGTTGCACCGTTAAAACTTCTGAGTCTTCCACGACTAGAACTTTGTGCGGCAGTCTTACTATCAAATTTATTAAAAAAGGCTACTGATCATTTAGAAATACCATTAAATAGTATTTACTGTTGGACAGATTCCACAATTTGTTTATGTTGGATAAAAGAGGAACCAAGTAAATGGAAGCAATTTGTAGCCAATCGAGTCCAAGAAATACAAATTCTGACAAGTATTAGTTATTGGAATCATGTTCGATCAGAACATAATCCCGCGGATTTATTATCAAGAGGGGTTTCGGTAGACAATTTGAAAAGTAGTAATTTATGGTGGTTTGGGCCAGAATGGCTTCTCCACAAAGACAGTGAATGGAATATTCTAAATTTTGAACCATGTCAAAATTTACCAGAAGCAATAACTATTACTTGTATAACTGTAAATAGTTTCAATTTAATTAACTATTTGTTAGACCGTTTTTCGTCTTTTAATAAATTTTTAAGGATATTAGGATATATTTTAAGATTTAAAAACAATTGCAAGGTTAGTTTATTGGAAAGAAAGGATGGTGGACTGAAACCTGATGAAATTGAAGCAGCTCTATCATTAGCAATAAAATCAGTTCAAAAAGAATGTTTTCCTAACGAATATAAGAATCTAATTAATAATAAAGACATACCAAACAAAAGTCGAATTCTTTCTTTAAACCCCTTCATTCATTAAGATTTAATGAAAGTTGGTGGTCGCTTAAGAAATAGTAACATTCCTTTTAACTGTAAACATCAAATTATTTTGCCAAACAATCACAATTTAACAAAAAGGATTCTAATTAATGAACATGAACGTTTGCTTCATTGTGGCACTCAACAATTGATTTTTTCCATAAGACAAAAATACTGGCCTATTTCAGCACGAAGTTGTTGTAAATATGTTATTAATAGATGTGTACGTTGTTTTAAAGCCAAGCCAAAGATCTTGAATTATTTAATGGGTGATTTACCTCATTGTCGAGTAAATGGATTTTCTGTATTTCAAAACGTAGGTACAGATTATGGAGGTCCATTTCTTATTAAGGATCGAAAAACTAGAGGTGCTAAGCTAACGAAAGCCTATATTTGCCTTTTTGTTTGCATGAGTACTAAGGCTGTCCACATTGAATTGGTGTCGGATCTTACAACCAATGCTTTTCTGGCAAGTATTAAAAGATTTATTAGTAGGAGAGGCAAACCTTGCAACATTTATTCTGATAACGGCTCGAATTATATAGGTGCAAACAAAGAATTAAATGCTGTTTACGAATTTTTAGAGAGTCACTCTAAAGATATAGCTCAAGGTCTCTTGACAGAAAAAATTAAATGGCATTTTATTCCTGCAAGCTCTCCTACATTTGGGGGTTTATGGGAGGCAGGAATAAAGAGCGTGAAGTTTCACTTAAAAAGGGTAATGGGTTGTAAATCTATGACATTTGAAGAATTCTGTACATTGTTGCATCAGGTAGAAGGTATTTTGAACTCTCGACCGCTTTGCGCTATGTCTAGCGATCCTGATGATAACACAGCCTTGACGCCAGCCCACTTTTTAATTGGACGCACCTTGACAATGCTGCCAGAGATTGACATCACCCATGTTCCTGAGAACCGTCTTGACAAATGGCAATCGATACAGTTGATGGTTCAACAATTATGGTCTAGATGGCAGCTAGAGTACCTGAACGAGCTCCAGACGAGACAGAAATGGAAAACTAACTGCCACCAAATGTTAAAAATGGGATCTATGGTCTTGGTTAAGGATGACAAGGCTCCTCCACTTCAATGGCCTCTTGGACGCGTTACAGTTATGCACCCAGGTCCAGATGGGATCACCAGGGTAGTGTCACTCAAGGTGCGCGGTAGTGAAATTAAAAGAGCACTCAATCGTGTATGTGTTTTGCCTATAGACAGTTGATTCTAAACACTAGAAAAAATAAACTATATATTTCGTAGATTTAACCATTGTTATACATCAATTGGAATTTAATAATTTGAAAGGTTTAAAGAGAACTTATATATTCTTGTGACCTTTATCAAATATTTCCACTTAATAATATGTTTTATAGGTAGTTGCATATAACTTTTTTTGTATGAAACTGTATGCTGCCTGTTAATCTTTATATTTGTTTTGAAAGAACTGTGTCCTTTCAAGGCGGGCGGCATGTTTATGCATAGTAGTTGTTGTATACGTAACTATGCTGACAATGTCAGTCATTTTTTGAAAGTTAATTCATTTTTACACATTTCAAATCTCTCTGTTTAATTTTGAATGTAATTAATGAAAATAAATGTATACTCAAAGAATATGGTCAATCATCATTGATTAGCCCGAGGTTAAACATAATTCAGTTCATTTGTATTCGTTTTGTCCCAAGTAGATGTTAAACTGTGTTATTTCTTTTATAATGATTATATCAACACAAATGTTCATTCGCTGATCATTCTGTATTAGTTATTAAGTATTATGGTTTATTTACGATAAAAAGACGATGACGTTGCAAAACAAAATATTGTGATGTTGCCAAGCTGTAGTTTTTGCCTTCACTTAACGAAAACTAGAAAAGTCAATCTGATGTTAGATTGACATTTCTTCCTTTCCATTGTACCGTACCTCGTAGGGCGTAAGTCAAGAATATTTATTGGAACTTTAGTTCTTTATGCCAGGTTATGTTTGAGCGACCAGGGGTCGCGACGCAAAAGATCTGACCGTTACGCGTTACGTTACGAAACGTTATGTTACATTTCTTCGTTATGTGCCTTGCTTTTGCGTGCTTGTGCCTCCTTAGTCTCTCTCTCTCTCTCGTTTACGAAGCAGCGATTCATAATAGTAAATATGCTCCTACCCGGATTTGAACCCGGGCCGCCCGCGTACAATGCAAGCATTCTAACCACTGAACCACCGATGCTATATTGAAATTCTATGCAAAGCTGGTATTCGCAGTGCTAGTGATCTACTTGAATTTGTTCGGATAAATTTTTACTATTATTTCCATAATTTTTTTTGCGCGATTAAGGGGTCTAGCTACTTTTCGAAGTACAGGGTGTTGAAATTTTGGAAACTTGAATGTTTTAATTCGATAACTTTAAAATGGATGGATAAATTGATTTGACATTTGGCAGGTAGTTTTTAAATGTAGAAGGGCATATTTTGAAAGAAATTGTAGTTTGTGCAACTAGTGTGGATATGATGGCCATATCGCACGAGGACGAAGATGAAGCACGACGCCGTAGGCGGAGTGCTCAATCGTTCAAGTGCGATATGGACAATCCACACGAGTCGAGCAGCATATTTTTTCTACGACCCACTTAGGAAAAAATTAAGAAAATAAAAATTTCTATAAACTGTAATATAACTTCAAATTAACAATTTAACAATTCAATTTTATGTTTCCACTAATTTTAGAGGTAAACGAATGTCCAATTTGTATACTGCTACGGTTTCCTTTTTTAAATATACGATGCTGTTATAAGTAGATGTTGCCAGTCGGACTCCCTCATGGTGGGTACCGTACCATTATCTATAATAATGAATATTCTGCTAAATATTTCAAACGTCTACCTGTTATCGTTATTAATATCAAGCAGAATGATTATTTAAAAATAAAATTAACAATAAAAAAATTCCTCGCGGGGAATCGAACCCGGGTCTACCGCGTGAGAGTCTGGTGTGCTTACTACTCAACCACCAAAGAATATGCAAATTGTTTATCTATAACGTCAGATGTATTACATAACTTTTGCTTAAAAGGAACTAAAGTTCCTACCGTGTGTCCCGCGATACGTTCTACCTTTTTAAAAATAAAAGGCTTGTATGATAGGCTTGATTAATTTAATATAAATATTCATTCATGAAAAATATGGATAAGATACAGGAAACAGTAACCAATCATTCTATATTCGAATTAACATTCAATTAATTTACATAGAAGAGGGTTAAATGACGAACTGTAGGTCCTTATATCTTATTCTGTGCTTTATAAGACCATCTTCAAGAGCACTGTAAGGGTTTACGCTAAAAGGAATCAATCGTCACCTTCATGCAATATCTATTATATTTATTATAATAAAAATAGAATGAAAAATAATATATCGACTTCGGTAGCTGGCCACTTGTAGGTGTGCTATTAGACTTTTTATATATAGCTGTGATAATCCACCAAAGCAATTTGAAGTAATGAAATTTAAAGTCAACATTTCTTTATCAACAACTGGAATGACCTGCTCAAAGTCTCTGCTCCCTCTGCTAATAGTTTGAAGATTGCATGACAATTAGGTTAAGTCGCTACCTGCCTGATTTTATATTGTATTTCAAAGTTTTACTTGTGTTAATAATGAAAACAATAACTTGGGAATATAAATTTTATTTCAAATAGGTAATCTGGTTGGTTATTACGATACAATTATTTTAAT
Source organism: Galerucella pusilla (assembly GCA_910591695.1). Classification (NCBI taxonomy): domain Eukaryota; kingdom Metazoa; phylum Arthropoda; class Insecta; order Coleoptera; family Chrysomelidae; genus Galerucella; species Galerucella pusilla. The sequence goes on from CAJUYI010007606.1 coordinate 9,635, forward strand.
CTAAACATTTATGTTCCTCTGAAATAATTCCACAATAATTTCAGAACTACTTACTTTCCTTTTTTGTGAGTGGGCCACTCAAAACAGTCCACCCTGCTATTTGGCAATCTTCATTGAATTGAAAAAAAAACAGGCCGTTTTTTGTTTTAATTTGTGTATTATGAAATAACTGTACCTAATTTAATAATAGTTATTAGTGATTTTGAAAAGGTGGAAATAAAGTGAATTGGATAAAGATATACAAAAAATAAAACACAAGATTTCCACTACTCCACCACAAAATCATCACTGTCAAAATTAATAATAAGTGGAGTCACATCCTGTCTATCGAATACTACTTCTCAATCCCACCAATCTTGTACAATTGACTTTTTCCATGCACCTAATGCTTGTTCTGTTGAAGAACCATTAGTTCCCACATGATCTCTATAAAAATTTTTAACTATGCCCCAAATATGTTCAATTGGGTTGAACATACAGTGGTAAGGGAAGTCTAAGCACTTTGTGGCCATATTTTTCAAATAATATGTCAGCTTCATATACTGTTGGTGGTTTATTCCTACAAAAATGTATATATTTAAACAAAATAAGTTATCTCAGTATAACCATAATATATTGAATAATGTTCATATCAAGTTACAGTTTAACTAAATTCAATTATTGGGTTTTGAAGAAAGTATTTACAAAAGAAATATCATTTTGTATCAACCAGTTCTGTATATCAGCCTTTTTGGTAGCTGTTGTTGGTACTTTATTGATCACTGTACTGTGATAACTTGCATTATCCATTACAATTGTGGCAGGTTCTTCCAAGTTCACTAAAAGTTTTCAAGGTTATGTGTTCCTCTAAAAAAATATTGTGTTAGTTAATTGTGAATGAAATAAAAAAGTGAATTCAATATACTCACTGTTTCCATACATTTCGGAAAGCATTTTTATCAAAGTTATCAATTTCAACAGTAGGTTTTATGCGTTGTCTCTTTTTAGGTGGCCTTTAAGGCTGTTCATCTCTAATATTCTTGGCGGCAATACTGTTAACAATCGTAACGCTAAGTTGTAAAGCTTCTGCAACTCTCTACAATATAATAACTTCAATTTATGAAAGAATAATATATCAAGTTTAATTAATCTAACCTAACATTGAAAACATTTAACCATTTACATTTAAATATGTAAGAATAATATTAATAATAATGAATACAAATAGCGAATACTATTACTTACGTCTCTTACAGCAGTAAGCGGGCCCCCATTTCGGCATTCTCGTTCAAAATAGCTCAACAAAGATGTTACCATCTCTTGACATTTACTGTTCAGCTACTTCGGCATTTTATAACTACACACTGCAGATTTGCCTAAATAATTAGTTATGAAAATAACTGTTTTTTTAATCTTAAAGAAGCAATGAATTTAAAAGCACCAAAAAAACTTGGAAACATTAAATGATGATGATCGAATGTCAATAAACGTCAAAACATGCTGGGGAATTTTACAAGTTGATCTGACCTGACAACGTCTTGAAGTTTTGCCAACCCGTTAGCTGTAAATTGCCCTGGCTGTTGAGGATAAATTGTATTTACGGTTGGTAAATTAATATTTATTCTGATAAGCAGGAAAATAACTAAAAATGACGTCATCGTCTTTTTATCGTAAATAAACCATATCAGATATACGTTATTTAAGTCTATGTTTATGATTTTTTTCATTCCATTCCTCGGTTAAAACAAAATTTCTAAACAGTTACTTAGCAATAATATAATTTATATAAATTGCCAATATTTTTCAAAACAAGAATATAGTCAACATATTTTCTAATTGCACCCGGTAAATTCCTTCACAAATGAATTCACCGTCCTTCACCTCGTATACTACCAAATGACTAGCAAAAACAGGTGTCGCACATGATTTACGACTACCCGCAAAAAATGCCGGCGTTTTCCGACGATCAAAGGAGTGACCGGACTTATTGGATAGACTTTGTTATTACGTCTCCATAAGGAATGTTGAATTATACAACAATCAACCATGTGGATTCTTTTTCTAATACAAGCATAAAACTTCACATTTTATTGACAATGCCGGTTTCGGGTGCTACTGCAGAACAATCTTTTTCAAAACTCAAAATAATCAAAAATTATTTAAGATGGGCCATGGGGCAAAACCGACTAAGTAATCTTTCTATTATCCCAATAGAATCGGACCAGTTAAGAGAATTAGACAACGAATATTTGCAAAAATTAAAGCATGAAAAGCTCAATTCCCTCAGCTAAAATTTTAATAACAATACC
>CAJUYI010007607.1:0-11919 GCA_910591695.1 Galerucella pusilla
TTTAATCGCTGCTTGACTATCCGACATTATGATAATCCTTTGTCTTCTGTATCCTTTATCTTTATTGAACTGGGCGCACTTTCTTATGGCGTGGATTTCCTCATGAAAGATACTTGGGGTTTTTCCCAACTTTCCAGAACACTCCTATCCCAGCTCTTTTAAAAAGAGTATAGAAAATCTTCTTTATTCACAGAGAGTTTAAAAGGAATAATAAAAATGTATCACTTCTTTTTGTTTGTCAAATACTCGATATCTATCAAACGTTTTGTTGTATACTATAAACTTCGTCGTTTCCATTCTGCAGTTGATAATTTTTTGCATTTATAAACCTCACAATCATCTCACAACTTTTAGTTGGCAGTTCAAATTCTTTGAACATTTCAGCTACTTACAAATAAACATGTGATAGAGTTTTTCCACCATCCTTTGCCGTTACGTAATACATTGTCCATCTTGATCTCTCATTGAGTCCCCAAGGAAATGCCTACCAACCAAACCCCACATCAAGCTCGCCGTTACTCCTGACTCTGAATCACTACCCTAGCATACTTCAAGACGGGCGGCGGTTCCTCACACACTCTCCATCATCTACTCCCTTCTATCATTCCTACCTCTCACATGCCTTCTATTTCCTAATCATGCTTTCCACTAGATTAATCTGTAACACCCTCCATCCATCCTCTATTTGTCCAGACTCGTCCCCTGTGAGGCGTCTCCGTCTTCATCCAATCCCTTCCTTCTCCTACTACATTCTGTTGGCTTGTGTCCCCTTTCCAGACATAGTGCTCAAAGGAAGGCCTGCCACGGGTCTATCCCTACCATCCTAATGGTTTTTGTTCCCCTTCCCGCTTCCACCGCCTTTGCTCCTGATACCGTTCCCACCTTCCTGAGAATTTCCCTTACCTCAACCCCTCTCTTTGCCCCTATAACCACCTCCCTGTTTCTTGAGACTAAGTCTATCCACCCACTTTCCTTCTATCTCTCTCAAACCCTTCTTAATCCTTTCTATCCCCTCCTGATTGACTTCTCCAATATCCTTCAGGATTACTGCCTCACAGACTTGGGTAGTATTCAAATACTCAGTATTCTGAATCCTATTCGGAATACATTTGTGTATTTGGTATTCGACTGAATACTTTTTTTGTCGGTACTCGGTATTCTGGATTCTGAATACCATTTTTGAATCCCAGTATTCGAATACCTACTTTGTATTCGAATCCCAATATTCGAATCCCGGAACCTTCTAACCTTTTGCAATATATTGAAGATGCTTAATGATTACCCTTTAATTAAACAAATATTTTTAAGGTATAACTCCATATTACCATCTTCTGCTCAAGTAGAACGATTGTTTTCTTTTGCGGGTATGATATATACGCCAAAGCGTCAAAATTTGGGTGACGAACTTTTTGAAATGTTGGTTTTGTTGAAGGCCAACGGAATAGGAAACACTTATTGTTTCTCTTAATATTTAAATACCGGTGCGTCGTCATATGATAGGTATTGATTGGTTCCTATTTTTTTATTTAAATGAAAAGAATTTTATTTTAAGCTATATTTATTTTCAGAGTTTTGATTTGTTTTTGTTACCTATAAACCAAAGGATTTTATTTTAAGTTCCATTTATTTTGTAGTAAAGCATTTTTAATTTTGTTATATTATATTTTTATTATTTCAAGCACGTGAATAAAAATTGAGTTTAAAGTGCGCATATGTTTCTTTTTAGTTGGAATATTCGAAAAGTATTCCTATTCAAATAAATCCAGGTATTCAAATACAGCGTTATTCGAATACTTTTTTTTCTTTGTATTCGAATCTTGAGTATTCGAATACAATTTAGAATAAAGTATTCAGGATTCGGATTCGAATACCAAATTTCAGTATTCGACCCAAGTCTGCTGCCTCATTCCTGACCCCCTTTTCCCTATCTGTATAAATTGCCACCTTCGTCCCATCTGCTCTCACCCACGCGACAATCTTCCTCAGCACCTCCACATGCTCAAGCCTGTGTAGCCCAACGCTGACCCCGCTCCACACTTCCTCAAACAGTCGACTAATCATATCAAACACCTCCTCTCATCCCTACAATCACCCTCCTTCCGACAGATCAACTCCTCCGCGTTCACCTTTGTACCTTTTCTTTTCTTAGTGCGTACCTTCCTTTCCTTTTTCTCCTAACATCGGGTACCTATGCCTTAAACATCTTCTGTATCCCCTTCTTCATTCCACTGTCTTCCTTAGCCACCCATACCACTTTTATCTTTCCACCCCCTATCATTGGACTTCCCACCTTCACCTCTATTCCCTCCCTCTTTGTAACTTCCCAGTCCTTATCTCTAATCTCCTTCCATCCATCCCAGTTTCTTTGCCCCTCCTCCCATCGTGTTTGCATTCTCTCCTTCCTACCATAATTTTGAGGTTAAGTGTAAAATAACATTCAACTAATATACGACATACGTAAAACAGCAGAATACGTCACCGATTATGACCTAACGGCAAAGGATAGCTGAACAAACAGTATATTTAGCGAATCAATAGGTAAAATATAATTATCATGTTGTTAATTACATAAGGTAACACCCTAAAAAATATCTTTCTAATTTTTATTAAAGGTATAGCAGATTTGACGGTAAAAGCTTTGGAAAACGAAGGTTTAAGCCTGAATGAAGCAAGAGATAGAATATGGATGGTTGATATTGATGGACTTTTGGCAATAGAAAGACCAGAAGGTAATTTGGACGGACATAAGAAATTGTACGCAAAAAAACACGCACCCATCAAAGATTTTGCTGCCATTGTGAACGAAATCAAACCATCAATACTTATAGGTAAATATTTTAGGTACTTATATACTGAGTTTTTGCTTAATATATTTTTGAATTTAGGAGCCTCCGCTGTTTCTGGAGCGTTTACACCGGAAATCCTAAAGAACATGGCGAAATTTAACGATAGACCAATTATTTTCGCACTAAGTAACCCTACCAGTAAAGCCGAATGCACTGCCGAACAAGCTTATACTCACACAGAGGTGAGACAAAAATTCTAAATCTTCCACGATTATTTTTATCAAATTATTTTTTCAAGGGTCGTGCCATTTTTGCCAGTGGTTCACCTTTTGGAAAAGTACACTACGGCGACAAAGTTTTTCAACCGGGTCAAGGTAACAACGCCTACATTTTCCCTGGTGTAGCTTTAGGAGTAATCCTAGCCGGAATTCATCATATCAACGAACAGATTTTCTTAATAGCTTCGGAAACGGTCGCATCAAATGTATCAGACGAAGATCTGAAGAGAGGCAGTTTATACCCACCTCTCAGTTCTATTAAGGAGTGTTCGATGCAAATAGCTTGTGAGATTTTAGAGTACGCTTATGAAGAACGTAAGTTTACTTTCCCATTACACTCGTAGCGAAGCTATTTTTATATATTTAAAAATTTTTATTTCAGGTATAGCATCGGTTTATCCGAAACCGAAAGATATGAGAAAATACATAGAGTCTCACCAATACAACCACAACTATGAACCTTCCTTGCCACAAACGTGGCCTTGGCCAAACCCTCCTTATATTAAAACTAGGCCAATGGAACCGACGAAGCTTAAAGCATAGTCGATATTTTAGATAAAAATTCTCCTTTATATTTATTAAGGTAAATTAATATTATTATTTTTTATGTATAAATTATTTGTTTTATATTTAATAGTTTATTTATTTGTTGTACATATTTTGATTTGTACCATCGAGAGTTTTCTGTAAAATACCCACCTTATTTAAATTGTTTGATGCTTCGTTTTTTCAAGTCCGGAAAAACCTAAAAATGCGAATCACACTTTGTGTCGCCATTATGACATTCGCGTCAAATTGTTACAGCAACAACCTGGGGTGTGTTCATAAACGAATGTACAAAGTAACACTTTACTCTGTAATGGAATTGGTTGACATTTGAAATGGGGTACACTGTGACCCGTGGTTTATGAACGCATTATGGTAATATACCTAACTGTCAAATTTTAATTAATTAATCAGACATCTCGTTCTATCATCTCGTCTAGTTGTTGTTGTTCGTTTCCACAACTTTGTTTATGTTATTTCCCCTGTGCTTTTATATCGACTATGCTGAACCAAAACCAAAGTAAATTTGTGACATTGGGTGCAAAATATCATTTATTTGATGATATTGACGACGAGAGCGATAGTGACGACGAAAAAGAAATTTTAATAGTTTTTCTTAAAAAAAAAAGTTGCTCCACAACGAATAGAAAATTATATGGAGATTGTATTGAAACGGTTTACACATAAGCACTTCCAACAAAACTTAAGAATAACTAACGAAAAATTCAATAGGGTTGTCCAAAAAAAACCGGAATTTCCTTTTTTATTGATATTTTTTTTATTTATAGGTCGATTTTATTGATGTCGGTTTTGTTTAAAAGATAATTGATCAAGACACACAACTAATCTAATATTTCGCGTTTTGTTTAAAAAAACAAAATGGCGGACACATCCAAACTTCACCAAAGTTTAAAACTGACTGGAAATTCTTTGTTTCGCACTGTATATGTTTGCAAATTATTTTACGAAAGTTCAGACATTTGTGAATGTAACGAGAGGTCAAACATAGAAATCGGTCAAAAATTGTCTGATGTATGGCTCGAAAAAAACAAGTATGTTATTTTAAATATTTCAATGGCAAACATGAAGATAAATAAATGTTAGGAATTAAACAACAATGCTGGGAAGTTCAAAGCTGTATGGAAGAATAACTACTTCTCTCACTTTTCATTTGATCAAACATGTTTTTTATAAAGATAGAGCTTACCGGGTGCACCTCACATTACAGTTTTTCACAAAACATATTCTCGACATCGTCTCTTGAAATAAAAGTCAAACTATAAGCAATAAAAACCAACTACGAATACTCAACACATACACAAATAAGCAAAATAGTTTTTAAAAACGAAAACTGGACAAACTCACGATACACGTCAGGCATTTGTCAGGTTAGGATCATAGATAACACGTTAGGATGTCAGCGCTGATATATGTGGAAGAATCTGCAACTACCATTAACGGCGTTACAGTTCTCACTAAATTAGAAATTTTAGTACTGACGGGACTCCCTATGTGGCAGCACGTTGGGAAAGTAGTAACAAAAATTTCATTTATGAACGATGGTTGTCAAAAAAGTGTGAGAAATGTGTACTCTGTAACGTTTATGAACGCACTCCAGGTTCTTTTGTGCTCTGACATGTCTGATCCTTTTCACTACATAAATAGCCGGTATTTTTTTAATATGGTTAGAATTATATTTGGAATATTTAAAGAAAAAATGTTATAGAAGAAATCTTACTAAACATACAAGGTAATGGCTTTATTAGACATAATTCAAAATTATCAAGCAAAAAGGCTTGCCCGATTTCACCAACCATTTCCTTAAGTTATGTAATACCCAAATCGGGCTTAGGAATTTCCCAGTGCATCTTACGTTTCACCACGCGCTAAAAGTAATACCCATAGGCGTGAGCAGACTATTTTATTAGGGGGGCCAAATATCAAATCTGAATCTTTTGATGAAAAAACAAAGAGCCGTGCCCGACGAAACATTGCTTTTGCGTATTGCCGCCTTTCAATTTCTCTCAATTCATTTTAAGAATAAAAAACTGCCTCCTCGTATCATTGAAAGAACGTTTAAATTTAAAAATTATAAAATGTTTTTAATAGATTGATATGTTGAGGAATTGGGGTGGACCGATTAGGGAGGCCCCCCCCTGTAGGTACGCCTATGGTAGGTATGTATTTATTTTGGGGTGATATTCACTGAGACCTAAAAGATCTATTGTGCCCCCTTACTTCTACTTAGTTTCTGAGGAAAGTATCGGAAACTAGTAGCTCTTTTAGTCCCATTTCCCGGAGGAATTTTAGGATATCTGCAGGCTTCAACTTAGGTAAATGTTCCTCTTCTATCCAGTAATATCCAATGTGCTGTGCTCTGCAATTGGAAAGTATGTGGATGGATGTTTCTTCTTTCATGCCACAAAATCTACATTCTTCTTCCTCCAATATTTTAAGCTTTTTCAGGTGCCCATTCAGGCGACAATGTCCCGTTAGGATCCCTGTTAAAACTCTTAGCGCAGTTTTACTTTGACTTATGCATTCATTTGATCTCAACAGGTTGTAGTCACCCAGAAGAGTGTTTGATTGTATAAGCCGTGCTAGATCTTTCCAATGGTCAGATCTTCTCTTTTTCTCGGCTTTACCTATTTCTTCCAATATTATACCTAATACCTAAGAGAGATAGGAAATACTAGGACAGCTTGCCTAAACAGTTTAGGAAATACGTAACTTTATGTATCTCGGTTCTCATCTTGATTGATAGTAATTCGAGTTTGCAGAATTCTTTTGGTTAGTTTTGTAGAACTTCTTGAAAGATTTGAGAGTTCATCAGAGTCTGAAAATGTGTTAAGGTTAAGTAAATATCTAGGTTAGATTAACGCTCTTTGATCTTATTTTTTCCAGTAATGAAACAGTATTCTCTTAAAATTGAATCAAGTAGATACATTGAATTTTTGCGATAAAATAAGTCTTAACTTTTCTTCCTATGTAAAATTGGAACTCCATTTTGCTGCCATTCTCACAGATATTATCTGAACTCTTCTTTTACTAATAAGTTTGTGAACAAAAAAATTGAAATTCTGAAGAACAAAATGAGGCAATAGACCATGGAGACTAGATAAGGAGAACTAACTCATATGGGAAGATTCACAAAGACTGTCCTTAAAATCGTCTATCTAAGTAGTTTGTTTTTTCACCGCAGCGTCGCGCACTGCATCACATGTACCCATTTCAAACAGTATGAACAATAACCTTACTTTTTATAGATGACAGTAGTCAAATAGCAAACATTACTGATAACGAAAACTCAAAGTAAGAACCAGAAATATTGAAATTCATAATAGGCAGAGTGTTTTTATCATGGAGCCACTATTAAGAGGAGATGACACAGTCGACTATCTTATAATAGGAAAGTGGTATCACATGAGTTACATTGTGATGTGAGCAATATGGCGCCGTCGGCAGAGCCGGACTATTTAAATTTTCAGTCAATAAACATATATATTCACTAGTGAAATTGATAATATAGAAACACTGTAGGTATTTTGTTGGCTGCCAAGAACCTCTTTTTACAAATATCAACAACATATCTCTTATTGATGGAGTTCTAAGAAATCTACAAACATTAAATATAATATGAAGTTGAATAAAACTTATTGGAGCACAAAGAAATATATTCCAGTACAGTCCTTTCGATTGTTTACTAACCTATTAATATGTTGTTCCTGATGATTTTTTCGTATTTACACTGTCTCTACTTGTACAACTTCGTGAAGCACAGGAAACCATTATTGTTCAATTATTAAAATAGAAAAAAACGACACTAACAAAAAGAAAATCCAAAAATACCCAATTCACATCCACAAAACAATACTAATGTCAAGTTGACAGAGAAGTGGAAGTAAAATGGCGAAACCGATACCACTTTTATGATAGGCGTAGCGACTCCTCTCAATACTAGCTCCATGGTTTTTATCCACAAAATGTTTCATTTCTCTTTCCTAACCTCACACGTGAACCGCGAACTGTCAAAGGAGCTAGCAACCAATAAAACAGCTTGAACTTGAAGCACCTAAAATTAGGTTGGTGCAATCGGGCATAAATGCGAAAAGTAAAAAAAAAAGTTCAAGAATCCTAACGTTTAAACTAACGTAAGTATTTGTTAAAAATTGTGATATTAATGCGTGTAAATGTTGATCAAAGGTAAAGGTCCACTTCTTTGTCAATAAAAGATTACACGGATATATACGCACTAGCGGTAATTCTTAATTTGATTAGTGGTTCCTTCTTTTGGTTCTTTATTTAATGGATGTTACAAAAGGAGTTTTATTGATTAACCTAATATATATGGATGTTGTGATGCTTAATGTTATTTTATGAATGACAAATTTTAAGTAAATAAAATACCAAGTAAAATTAATTTTTATTTTTCTGTATTTGTACCTAGTCTTGTATATAAAAATATTTCAAAACATCAACTTTTTCGTAACAATCGTCGCATCCCCATACTCAAGATTTTATTCTTGGACAGATAATCCGAATATTTTACAGTGTGTCCACCTAAGTTCACAGCATATGGGAAACGTTTTTTATTAATTCTACGAAAAAAGTTCTGCATGGTTTAAATCCTGAAATACAACCATCAAATATCGAAATTTCCAAGTCATATATGAGGTATATCAGAAAATATGAAATCCAATAGTTGATAACTTTTATTTTTGGCCAAATCGAAAGTTATCAAAAACATTTTTTTATTACAAAAGAGTTAATAGTTTATTAGACATTAACATCAAAGTACTATTTTTTTTTAATAAATACTCGATTTGGTCAAAAATAAAACTATTGTACCGGGTGATCAGTTAAGGGTAGCGAGCGGCCATATCTCCTAAGATATATTGGTGGTATAGATTTAGAACAAAAATATTCATGATAAAAGTCGCCAAGGAAATTGCTGGAAATTATTTTCGAGTTTGTCAAACGTCCGCTAGAGGGCGTAACAACCAACACTAAGTAGAAAAATGGGATTTTTATAGAATTTTGCCTAATGAAAGTATACCGATTTTCATATTTACTGACTATTCACCTACACTTTTTGACCGAAATGTTCATATTTTAAATTGCCGAGTGCTGAATTGTGCGACTCGTCGTGAGGGCATTCATTTACTTAGCACCTACCAAAATTATAAAACAATTGAAGGGTCTAGAAGTAAAAGAGTATAAATGAACTTTTGGTAGTTCTAAGATAAATGACTTTAAAGTTAACTTGAATTCCAAAATTCCAGGAATAAGTTAACAAAAAACTGTGTTTATTTTAGTTTCATTAAAGGGCGAAAAAACATTACAAAAAACAAATTTTGCTTTTTAATTATTTTATGCATATTAAAAATATTTCAGTGGTAAAATGATTCAAGTGCAATTACTGTACTAAAATAAACTCTAATCTCTTCATAATCAGAATCTAATATTTCAATGTTATCTTCATAATTTTCTTCGCCTGAATCAGGTGGTCTTGGTTGGGATTCATCTAAATCTTGCTCTTTTTGGCTCAATGTCATGGTCTGGGCTAGTTTTTTTCCTTTTTTTTGTTGATGCTTTTCCACCGTGCTTTATGCTTTCATAAAAGATATGGTCGGTAGGCGTAATGTAATCCAATACGGTGAACAAGTTGTACTTGGCGGCTTTAATTTTTATTAAAGTTGAATTTAAAGGCTTCAGTATTGAAAACTTAAAAGTTGGACACCCAACTCGTGAGGCTGCCATCATGCAACTTCAAAACTCTTTAGAGTATCTAAACGATATTCTTTTACTTTTGTAATAAGCGAACCAACAAATTTCTCTTCATTTTAAGGGTTTATTGTCACTATTCTTTTAGGATCGACCATAATTTCATCAAATGGCAAAAAAGAGTAACAATGGTTTTCATTCATGTTATACGCAATAAATTTGGCTGATGTGACTCTTATTACAGTCTCACAAACTGCTTGGCATAAAAAAATTGAGATATTTGCCTTTTTTTCTTCTCAATAGGGTACAAGCATAAATTTTGCTATTGGAGGGAATTGACGCTTTATCAGGTCACCTAACACCTTGCATGCCTGTCCGATTATTGGCTGTTTTAAGACTCAATACCGAGAAGTATATAGTGGACTGTATAATACAAAGGGTGGGTTAAACCAACTACTACTTATTAATAAAATATCCAGATTATCGCACTCGATCTTTAATGAACTAACACTTGTAAAGATCTGAACAAAAAAAACATGAGAAAATGTTATCTACAATTTCATGCCGCTACTTGGCACCACTGATATCATACCGCTTCGCGCTTACTATTGCTGCATTTACATGCGTACAAAATGAAATCAACTATTTATGAAGCCGCACTGCACTGTACAGAAAAAAAATACATAAACTGCTTACATTTACCAATACCGGTTTTTTGTTAACTAGAAAGACACGGCAATGTCAAAGAGAGTTGGGTAGTGATTATAGTGGATCTTGATACTAGTCACAGAAATCCATATATATATATATTTCGACAAATACTACTATTTTTGTTTGTGAAGACCATTTTAATGTAAGTAAACTTCTATGCTGGTAATTTTTATTCTTAAATAGTTTGAGGTTATGTACCCATATGTCTAGGAATCAACCATAAAAACATTATTTTCCTACGACCACACATTGAAATATGGTTGGTATATATTATATAATACATAGTTTAAATCGTAATTACGATAATGCTTTAACTCCTATTTTCTCTGCATTAAAGCAGCTGTTTACTTCATAAATTCAAGCAGCACTTTGGGCAAGTTATCAGTTTGTGCTTTTACAAAACCTTCGCTAGCCATATCTTTACTCACAAAATATGAAAGAATCGTCACTGAAAACTGAACTAGTAAATAAAATTAAAAGTTTTAAAATATCCTCGGAAATATCGAATATTTATGTCCACTTTCCACATTACGTTGACTTTTAGAACACACAAACACGTTATGGTCTCAAACAAACATATACCTAATGATATTTTTACGTAGATGAAGCAATTAATACTATTAATAGTTGATTAAAATACAATATAAACACCCAACAACACAGAACCTAATGCAATACCGGCCATATTGACAAAAGTAAACAAACAAGAGATATGACATCACACATATCATCTGTAGCGTTCGGAAATTCTCGGGTGTTGGTCGGAAAGTGCATTGAAATTTGAATTTTATTTTAAAATTTGGAAGTGATTTCCAACGGAAACTGTTTTATTTCCTATTTCAATATCAATTCTACTATTATAAAAAAATATCTAAGCAAAATATGAAATATGCCTGTACTCTATTAAGCCAAAACTACGGTCACATTTGCCATCGCTTTCTCAATCAGTACTCAACTTACTTATAAATGTAAAACTATCAACTGCAAAATATGTATTTTTAAATAAGATAAAGTAATTTTTGAAAAATCATTAAAAACAACTGTCATTCGTCAACGCTTTAGTAAAGTAGGAGGTTCAAGTGCACTTGAATCACTTATTATTGAATATTTTCATGTGTTTAAAGACTACAATAGATGTCGTAAGGAGACGTAACATTTACTTGAATCATTTCACCTCCAAGATATGATACCTTTTAGGTACTTCCAGGCCCCGTAATCAATAATTACATAACAAAAAACAATAATTTCCCAATTTAACAGGAAAATCTGGTATACTTATAGGATTTTTACGATAAAAAGACGATAATGTCATTTTTAGTTAGGTACTTTCCTGCTTATCAGAATAAATATTAATTTACCAACCGTAAATACAATTTATCCTCAACAGCCAGGGCAATTAACAGCTAACGGGTTGGCAAAACTTCAAGACGTTGTCAGATTAACTGGTAAAATTCCCCAGTTTGTTTTGACTTTTATTGACATTCGATCATCGTCTAATATTTACAAGTTTTTTTGGTGCTTTTAAATTCATTGCTGGCTAATTGGTTTTTGCCAAAGCCATCTAACCGAAGAAAAAAAATTAATTGTTTTTTTAAGAATAAAAAAGAAGTTATTTTCAGAACTAATTATTTAGGCAAATCTGCAGTGTGTAGTTAATAAAAGGCTGAAGCAGCTGAACAGTAAATGTCAAGAGATTGTACTCAGTGATTCAAAAAAGCAGTTTGCTTAAACTGAAATGAAAATATAAGTAGAATGCGACACAATTCTTCATCCCGCTTTAGCTTTTGACGCTGTTGAGATACTGGATCTGTTGCAGACAGCCTCTAATCTTTTATGTGTTGTTAAATTCCAGCAGAACAAAAACAAGAATTCTT
>CAJUYI010007608.1:0-11919 GCA_910591695.1 Galerucella pusilla
AACAATTGGTTTGATGCAGTTAAGTACTAATAGGCAGAAATAAGTTCCGATTACATGATCTGTGCTCCCACCGAATAGAGAAACTGAAATATGGAAGAGTGAGAAGAAAAACGAAGAAAATATGTAGAAATTAGAAGCGGGAACGGAAAGATGAGGATTTAAGCAAACCGAAGAAACATACAAAAATAAAGTAATGAAAAACTTTTATCAGGAAGTACCGTAGAAAATAGCATACCAGCAGAAATATTAAAGAACTATGGAATAATAGGAAAATGCAGAAAAGCAGAGTAGGTTTTTAAGATTTGTAAGGAAGAAAATATTCCAAAGGTTTGGAATAGGTACAATGCAATAATTATATAAAATACTGAATAATCATTTAAAACGAGGTTTTAAGTTAGAAAGATCCATAATAGACAAAATATTTATAATGAGACAGCATATAGTTATGAACAAAGCTAGCATTTATTAATTGTTTTTAGACTATAAACAAGCCCTTGAATCAATTATAAGAATTAGTTAAGTATACGAAGCTATGAAGAAACTAGGTATATCCAAAAAGCTCTGCAGACTGGTAAGAATAAAAAAAACCGATAGTGAACATAATAAGAGCACAGAGGGCCAGATGGTTGGGTCATATTAGCAGAATGTCAGGGGTCTATTCACTAACAGTGAGAGTTCCTACGGCAATACCCACTTATAAAGTACGCATAATTTGCAATCTCGAGATAGCTCGCATGCGCACTTTATAAGTGTTTATTCTCGTAGGAGCTCTCACTGTTAGTCAATAGACCCCCAGAAGACAGATCGATTAAGATCGGTTTGATTGGGTATTCGTACTCATGATTATCAAAAATATGAAAATAGACTTACTCGACAATTTGTTCCACGTGATTTTATCAACTGCACCAGCCACAGCTGCAGTCAATAAATAGTTTTTAGGTTTTAATACTTTGTAAAATCTTTTAGAAGAGCTACGAAATTCTCCTAAAAAATATTATTATACAATTGAGTTTGCAATTTGTCCTTTTTATTTATAATAAGACATTGATATACTATTCAATCGGAAGAGGAGTAAAAATATGGCATTGAAATAGGAAAATTTCTGACAGCTACCTTATCTTCTGGATGAGCGTGATCCCTTAATGTAGGATACTCCCAATCTACATCTACTCCATCAAATTTATACTTTCCAAGCAACAATACTGTTTCATCTACCAATCTTTTTCTCCTTTTAGGATCGGCAGATACTATCGAGAAATTTTTAGAACCTTCGTTCCAGCCTCCTAAACTCATCATAATTTTAAGGTTTCAATGCTCGCATGTCACTGAATTGATCTAAAAATAGCATCAGGCTCCCACTTTATATTGTTTCTAGCATGCTTTAAGCCATCTGTTATTATTGTCATACAGAAAATTAATTTTTTTTTCAATACTTACGATAAAATCCACCCTCATTTACATCGTTCGATGCCCATGGATCCACCACGAAAACGGATCCATTTTCAAACAATTCAATAAAGGTGAAATTAACGTGAGTGCATAAATTAGGATCTATGTTCTTAACTTGGAATATTCCACTTAAGTTATAGCCCAGCTGGAGAAGTAACATACTAAATTCAAGCCGTTCACTGTAATTATCAAAAATATATTATTTGTCACAGTTATTTAAATAGATAAATAAGTAACGGTAATGGTCATGAACAAGCTGGATCATAGAACAACAAAAGAAGACTATCGACAGCTTCATATTTACACTAGTATCGTATCTGCATTACGAGTTGCATTATTTCAGTAAGCTTGAAATCAGCAGAGAAAACGTAAAATAATTTTATTTTTGGATAACCCGAAACTCTGGAATCCAGTGGATTCATACAGGAATTACTTGATCACAGACTGTTGACTGTAACACAAGAATTAAAGAAAAAAGCTTTGAAATAAACAAAACTAGACAGCAAAAAAGAAATGGGGTAATGTAATGGTGAAATAGATCAGAATTGATGCATACCCTTTACGATCAGTTGGTAGATGGGTTGATTGACTATATACTTATATTTGATATAAGTTTGGCTAAATTATCAAATTCTAAAAGTTTTTTTATGAAATTATTCTGTATTTTTTATGTAATGGAGTTTTTTTATATTATTTTTCAATAACGGTCTGATGAAGTAGACGAAGTGTATGAAAGCTTAACAAAATATAGTGTGTACCAAAAAATAAACCACAATATATAATCAGAGTTATTTATGCAAAATGCTTGCAGCTTATACATAACTCCAATGAACATTTTTTTTTATAAATTTTTTTTGTTTTTCCTGTATTCCCGAGATTGTTTTAAAATTTTGCATCCAGTTTTGGATCTATACAATTATTTTTTTTGTGAAATATAAAATAAACTTTTTCCCTATTTGCATACAATTTTTTGGGACATACTGTATAAACAAAAAGACAAATATTATTGAAGGTAGCAGCAAAAAGTATAAGAAGTACTCTTTTTACATCTCCAAGCTTTCGTAAGTCTTTATTTACATCTTCAGGGAACTACAAAATGGGAAAAATCATACTTCATACAACAGCCCGCTACAACAGTTCCATAACTTTTATTTTCACATAAACTTAATTTATTTGGTGTAGATGACATGTTGATTGCTATACTTAGTTCTTATCCTAATGATCGCACTCATGTTCAAACTTTAGGATACAAATCTCAACCTTTTCTTCGAACTTCAGGTGTCCCACAGGGCTCTATATTGGGTCCATGACATTACCGAAGATCTGGATCTGGATCTGACATTGATAAAGACATATATGCTGATAATATGAAACTGTACTGTGAAATGAACTCCGTTAATGACTGCTTAAAACTTCAGAGAAAACCTTAATTTGGTCAATAATTGGTGTATCAGAAACAAGCTTCCTATGAACCCAATTAAATGTAACGTAATGTCCTTTTGTCGGAAAGAAACAACTATGCAATTTGATTACACCTTGTGCAACATTGTCCTCGACAGACCAGATGTCCTGAAAGATCTGGCTGTTTATTTTGATCAAAGGTTATCTTTTGTTCCTCATATACAAAAAACGGTCTCTGCAGCATATCGGTCGCTGGGTTTCATAGTTAGAAATGTGAAATGTTTCAAAAATATTAACACGTTGAATATTTTGTTCTCGGCATTTGTAAGATCGCAACTGGAGTATGCATGTGTTATTTGGAGCCCGAATTATAATATTCATGTTTCCGCTTTGGAACGAGTACAAAGAAGATACTTTAAGTCGGCTTCTTATATCTTGGACGGTCTTTATCCTGTTAGAGGCACACCTCAAGAAAACTTTTATTCTCGTTTTAATAGCAGTAGTTTACTTCGTCGTCGCTCAATGCATTCAGTTATGTTTTTATATAAAATTGTTAATTATATTTTTAAATGTGATTGTATCGCTACTAAATTTCAGAGTTCCTAGAACAAATTCTAGAACCAATAGCCTTTTCTATGAATTACCACATAGGACAAATGCTTACAAATTTTCACCATTAAACCAACTTATCATTGAATACTCCTCGATCGAGTCAAACATAGATATTTTCTGCACAAATAATAGACAAATAAAACGAATCTTTCTCCGGGGTAATTCATAGGAAAGATTTCACTTCGCATATAATGTTTGTGTAAGTCTCTTTTTGTGAGTGCCTAGCTGTATATGAGTGCTTACTTTTTTCTCCCTAATACTGCATTGTATTATTTTCTTTTTATTTTTTTTTCTCACCTGTCATTATTATCCTGAGTTTGTCCTTATCCTGTAATTGGGCTTACCCCAGGATATTGTAATTAAATAAATAAATAAATAACTTCGGTAATCGAGAAATGTATCTTCCATCCTAACATTAGAAAAAAGTTATTTATGATGTGAAGTTATACGTGAAGTTATACTTTTGCGCACGAGTTGCGAAAATGCAAGGAACGAGCGTAGCGTGTGCCTTTTTCGCAACGAGTGCGCAAAAGTACTTCACGCACAAGTGTCATACAAAAGTTTATCTACGAGCACATGAAGAAAAAATCAAAAAATGTGCTCTGAAGGGGTTAAAAAACATAAAAATGAATTTTCTCGAAACAAATATTATTCATTTTTAATTTTGTTAGTAACTTTTCGAATTCTTTTTCGATATATCTATCATTTATTTCACAGCTTTGTAATTGAAAAGAGAAATTTATAATTTTTTCTCTGAGGTAAGTATACCCTCTTTGTACCACATATTTTAACACTAAAGGTAAAACATAGATGTCTTATAGTATGTTCGTTATGTTATGTGAGCAATGTTCGGTTTGCAAATTGGTAGTTTTATATTATCAAAAACCCAATTACCATATGGTGTAGAGTATACTTTTACACTTATTTCAAGTATATTGCAATATACTTAAGACATATTTCCATTTTTTCATCGATGCTTTGAGGGTACAGCTACACTTTTATTCATGTAAAAAATAGGTCCATTGCTTTCCATCTCTTGCCATTGTTTTTACCTTCCAATACTACCATACCTTGTTTGTTTTGTCTTCCTTTCTTTTTCTCTATTTTTGTTTGCCACACTTTTCCAACTAATATTCTGTGTTAATGTCCCAACGAGTTCAATTGTCGAATACAAAATTTCTCTTATTTTCGTATTTCTTAATTTATCTTAGAAATTTATTTTTTATTTATAAATATGTGGTAAACATCCTAATTTTTTTTACTTTATTATTAATTTCAACTTCGTCTGTTTCATTTTCTTCTATTTCTAATCCCAAGTATTTTATGCGTAATAGCAAATACTATATTTCAGATAATATTAGGTGTAGGTAGTTAGTATTCAATGGAAATCTTAATCTTGTTTGTATAGTATAGGATCTTCAGATAAATTTAATCTACAATTGGATGATGATATTTATAAATGATCTAAATAACACATGATCTTGTTATTTTTTTAGCGATTAGCAACAAAAACAATTGTTTAATTTTAATATTTCCATCTGATTACTGTGATTTTTTGGCCCGACGAGATTTTCTGTCGGTCGAATACATGAAACACCCTGAATATTTTAAGTGTGACCCACTCACAGATCTCGTTACTTTTGGTTACCACACTGTGAAGAGTGAAACAAACAAAAGGTACATTGTTTGAAGCCTCCTAAAAAGGTGTACGCTACTGACTTATATCAAATGTGAATTAGTAAAACTAGTTCCTTGGCTGACCTTTTTAAACCATTAAAATTTGAAATTAATCAAATGTCGATTAAACACTCCAGTCGAATTAGAATTAAAGGTGGATGTGAAAGCAGCAGGCGAGATTTTTGCTGGAATCCCTCAAAAATATCATGACAAATATAGCCAAAATACCCAAAAATAGGCCTATTTTTTACATCATTTCGGTTTTTACTCGCAATATATGAAATTTATCGTATATACGTATGAAAACAAAGTTAAAAAGCGTGAAATTTAGTATAAAATTCCGTGGTACAAAACGTGGAAATTCCAGCAGCCTCAGAGGATGAATAAGTTAAAAAAAAAGCGGAAAGAATTTGGACGCAAAATACTAATGCAATTTTTAAAACAATCTCAATCAATATTTCTTCTCAAAATAACTTTATTTTGAATGCAACAAAAGTGGTTTCGATATATTTTTCAGTTGCTCAATAATCTAATTGTTAATCAAAATTATCTAAATTAGATAGACATCTTTAGAATAAACATAGACATGCCACATAAAATTTCTTAGAGTTACAATAATGTTTTTACACGTACTAGAAGATAACAGCTATCATATACAATGATTTAATCAACATTTTTTTTGGTTTAACTGACTCAGTGACGTTTGTTTGGAAAAGTGGTTCAAATTTCACCTTAATAACAATTGAGATATCTCTGATATTTTTTGTTTGAATCGAAATTTGAAATTATCGACTTAGAGGGATTGGAAAAACGAAACTTCTGACGCTTCGAACGTTCCATTTGAACAATTCAATCTCGAGTTATTCAATCCCAAATTTGATCTACGATTCTCGGCAAACGAACAATTATTGAAGCGTTGAAATATCAAAGGGGCTAAGTGCCAATTTGAGTTTGTATCATAGAAAGAGGCTAAGTGCTGTCGGGTATGAAATAAGAAAAAAGTCATGTGACAAAACATTATTTTGCGCTTTAAGAGTACGTTGATAGATGGCTCTCTGTCCAAGCTGCCAAAATGAACTCTGAAACTTGTCATTTGACCGATGATCATATCCTGAGCACATAAAGAGAACAGATACGAAAGTTTGACAGAGAACAGTAAAAAGAGAGGGAGATGGGTGGACATACCCATTTAAATGCCCATCGTCTTATGTCGACTCCGTTCGGGCTGCTTCGCGAAATTTCTCAACAGGGTTGTCAATTTACATAATATTTTCTCCAATTTACGATCAAGGATCAAATATTTTATAAGCATTTTTTTGAGTGTGATAGTTATACAGATAAATAAATACTTTTTTCACAAACCACATCCTTGGCAACCATGCACAATAATGGTGACGGCCAACCTAACCTAACTTTAATCAAAACATGCTCAAAATCACTTGTAATCTTTGCTCAAAATTCATAACGCCATTTTTGTTTGCTTCATTGTTTGAAGGTGTTCAATCGGCGATATTAATTGTATTATTTGACTAATCGATTGTGCGTTGTGGTAATATTAACTATAAAAATATAGTGGTATAGATTATTATTCTTATAAAATGAATAAACATCATGGCAAAGTGTATTGTTCATACAGAGACTGTCCAAATAAATTTTATTCGGAAAGAATAATAAAGTTCTTTCGATTTCCAAGGGATGAGACTATATAATTTAATATCTCGGCCTATGATAAAAGAAATTTTAAAGTTTTTGATATTAACTTTGGTGCTACAAATTACATATTATCAAAATTCTCCCTTGCATAGGTGTATATTAATTGTATTCCCTTTGATAATAAATAAATTAAGAATTATTTGTACTTTAAAATTTGGTTGATTTTTGTAATTATTTGTGTTATCTAAAAATGTATTTATTAATTAATCTCCCAAGAGTAATTTATAACAAATCAAGGTATTTAATAAATACATAAATATATATTCGATTATGATTATTGGTCCAATTCATGGTACAGTTTTAAAGATTTAGTGGAAACTTCCAAAAAAAGTAGATCCGGCAATAGAAATTGTTATTGTCCCCGAGTCAACAGTGCAATTTGGTAAGAAATTCAGAAAATATTTTAAGCTGGCCATACCGAGTTAAAGGTCCAAGGTCATTGACGACGGAGCTGAAAATCGTTTGATGTTTTACCGGGATTCTTATCTGTTCTCTTTATAATCTGTGTCCTGCCTGTATTGTTGTTGTTTACGCTTACGTTTTAAAAGTTATTGGACTAACCCGACTGGACTAAAAAGCTATAACTGGGTGCTGCCATCACACTGGTTACATATATAGTCTGCCTAATGATAAAAATGAATCTCCACCCACTGTATTTCATTCTTTTGTGTGTTACTTTGAAACAAAAGTAACGGGGATAATCTAATTTTATTTTATCTTTTTTTGCGGTCATCACAATTATTGGTAACATGAAGAAGAACCTATATTATTTCAGGAGACAATATGTTGGACTGAAACAGGAACTGAATCCAAAAAGGGAATATGACAGACTGGCCGCAAATTACCGTCATGAAATATCCGTTCGATGTCCAGTTATAGAAAATATAGAGAGAAAGAGGATTTTAATTTGGAAACTGTCAGAACAAAATAGAAGCCAGGATAGGACTTTCCATTGAAATAATAAATTATGAAGAAGCACTATATATTTACTAGAGATTCCTTAATGAGCAGATGGTGATGATTCTATAAGCAGTGGCATACCTCAATGCTCAGTCAAGCTTATTTTGTGTTATTTATTAACGTTTAAAAATGATGATGTTTTAAAATGAATGAATGATGAAAATTGTTAGGCCAATTGGAACAGTTTACATCTCATCAAACTTTGTCGAAAAGGTAGTAAATGGAAATTGCAAGAAAATTTGATCCATTTGAAGGATCCTCGAAGAATTACTAACACTGTCGTCTGAATCATAAATACGACTTGAACTGGCTTAAGTTCCGAGTGCCATTTTTGTTAGGAAGGTGATGAACCTACAGATTATAAACATTGTGCTTGCTAAGCCTCGGCCCAAATTAGGTTTGAGGATTGGCAGCTGGTCAAAACCGTACAGTCATCTTGCGCAGCAGCTGGGATGAAGCGACACACAGAGACGTAACTCGTAAATGGCCGTTCTTAACACAGGAGCGTAACAAGAGCCGGGTGACTTGGCACATTTTTTTGGTATGAGCCACACTCAAAATATCTGAAAATAGTATTTTTGTATTCTGGGCATCCATACGAATGATTTAAAACAAAAATGAACTGAGCTGCTATGTGTCACTTTGGTCAGATTTGTTGACATATTTGAAAATACACTGTAGTCACAGATTATAAAGAGAACAGATACGAATCCCGGTAAAACATCAAACGATTTTCAGCTCCGTCGTCAATGACCTTGGATCCGGGTAGGGGATCTCTGAAGGTGCTGCCACATAGAGTCCTGTCTGTACTAAAATTTCTAATTTAGTGAAAACTGTAACGCCGTTAGTGGTAGTTGCGGATTCTTCCACATATATCAGCGCTGACATCCTAACGTGTTATCTATGATCCTAACCTGACAAGTCTGACAACTGCCTGACAGCTGCAGATCAACGTTTTACAAAGTGTAACGTGAGTTTGCCCAGTTTTCGTTTTTAAAAACTATTTTGGTTATTTGTGTGTGTTGAGTATTCCTAGTTGGTTTTTATTGTTTATAGTGGGACTTTTATTTCAAGAGACAATGTCGAGAATTTGTATTGTGAAAAACTGTAATGTGAGGTGCACCCGGTAAGCTCTATCTTTATAAAATACACGTTTTATTGAATGAAAAGTTACAGAAGTAGTTATTCTTCCATACAGCATAGATAAAAAAATACTTTTTTGCGCGATCGATCTTTTTTGTTCATTTACAGCATGATTTACTTAACGACGTCTGAACGGTAAGTAAATCACTTACCGACGTGTTAGACTTAGAAACCAGTAAACACAACCTACCGTCCTGACGACCGATGCTGTAAATCAGAGGTTCCCATACCTTTTTTTCTCATAGACCACTTTATACATTTTGCTGGATCTGGTGGACCCCCTGCAGCTATTACATTTACTAACTTACTTCCAAAACCCGAAAAAAGTATATGTCTATGTAAATCTGTGTTGTGGCTATTTTTCAATCAACTATGAGTTGAAAGTTTTCGAAAAAAAGGTGAGAATTCATATTGCTTTGATTATGCTGTGAGTATTGTCATTTAAGCTAAGTTTCAAGGCCAGTTTAAAAAGCGTCTCCATCCAACAGTTGGATTCCTACTTTACTTTTTTGTATTCCAAGATTGACTCACAGTACAAGAAACCAATAAGCTCCCACTTCGGAGTGGTAAAAAGTAAAAATAAATATTTTCTTGTTTTGTAGCTATTTATTCAAACACAAAAATTACTACACTTTTAATTATGTTGTTATAAAAGTAAAATCAAAATAATAAACTAATAAAAACAGTCGCAATATAATCAAAGTTTTGATTATATTGCGAAAAATTAAAAATGAGTTGTTTGCAGATAATTACACAAGAAACTTTCAACATCAGAGCTCATTTCATCAATACGTCTTTGTACAGTGTTGTTACTCAAAGGAATTCTTTTAAGTATGTCAAATGAATATTTGTGCAGGACAGTTTTTAAGATCTCTTCAACAGCAGGCAAAATTAACTCCTCTCCAATGGTATGCGGTTTCCCAGATTTTGCTATAAGTAATGAGATAATATTGTAAGATGCCCGCAAGCCATCGTCGTTACTTTCAGACGTTGAAGCGAACATACTATGCACGGTGGGTCTCTTTTCATACTTTTCCTTCAATGTTTGGAAATATTTCAAATAATTACCTATTTTGTCAGGATGACACCTTCTTATATGATCTTCCAGCTTCGATGATTTCATAGAGTCATTGCTCAAGACTTTGTTGCAAAAAAGACACATGGGCAATCGCTTGTCTGTATTTGTAGAAAGAAACCAAATTTCAAATATTCAACACTGTACTGTCGACACTTCTTAGATTCAGCCATGTTTCGTATCAATTACCTAACTGTAAATATGAAAAAAATGTTTGTTAAGTAATCTTAAAATGATTTAACAAACATAATAGATGTGGCTTTTTAAGAGAATAATATATTTAAAGAATTGTAATGAAATTAAAGTAGTGCTAGCTGGAATAGAAGTTTAATATTCCTGAACTTTCTGTTCTTTTTCGAAATAAATATAGGTATTTAATTTTATTTTATACTTTTACTTTGTATATATTTTATACATGTACTTAGTCACTTACTAAACGCAACATACTTATTCATTACAAAACACAATCAAAACTAAGTATTTATTTACGCACTTATAAAGATAAAAAATTAGGACTATCCATACAAAACGCACGCATCACTTGAAAATACTTAAAATCAGATAGTTCAAGAAAGTAAAAAAAATACTGTTATAATATTCCTTGACCTATGAAATCTTTATTCTTGGAATGGTTCAGAACCTACTGTTTGTGAGTTTGTTTTTCCCGCAGATACAAGTTGCTAACAAATAGATAGGTAGGTACTTACTTTTCCAACACTGGCAAACAATGATATTAATTCACTTTAATTTTCAAAAGTCTGAAAACTACTTCCGTCACTGGTGAACACTTATATAGGTACACTTTCTTTTTTGAAATTCCGGAAACAACTGAGTAATGTTTATCATTCGCATTCGTATTTATATTAGAGAAAAATCCAACAAGTTCATGCACATTTTCAATATCAGGTGATTCTTTTTTACACAGCATTTAAGGGCAACCGATAAGGGGGGAGAAAAAATTAATATCATACGTAGAGTTCCAAAGCCAAAAAACCTTTCAAATTTGTTCATATAGTCATAACGAATCCAAATCCCTGGGATCAGTTATCCAATCACCTTTTTATAGGTATCAAATCAAAATCCCGTATTTAGTTACAGCATACAATTTACGGTTGACTTGTTTTAGATTAGTGGATTTCTCTATACTCCACTAAATCATTTTAAATACACACATTGATATCAGCATAAATCATGCTTTATATATAATATATATAATATAGATATATATTATTTACGGTTCAGTGAAGTGAATTAGTGGATTATTTACTGAATTTTGGTAGTAAAAGTACATAGAGTCGATTATATTTAATCACACATAATAGATCTGCCAACAAAATAATTCTTCCTACCAATTCAAAAATAAAATAAAACTTATACACTTATACGATCCAATATTTGGGAATTAAATAGCTTTTTACAGTATGTTCAATATTTACAGTTTGATTATTAGAGCGTTCACTAAAGACGTGAAAACTTGGAAGCCAACATTAAGCCTGGTACGTCTCTACCACAGTATACTGTGTCTCTACCTTGGGCCAGTGGCAGCTCCTCCAATAGGTCATTGGGTCAATGACTTACCATTAAAAATAATAAAAAAATAATAAAATATACCTACTATACATATAGTATTATAGTATTCCTCTTGAATAAAATTAACTTAAAACGTTTCAAGACCCCAGTGTAAAAGTTATTACGTATCAAGTACCCAGCCCCGTTTAACTTACAAGTTGTCTATCGGGGTATATAGCCCAAGAAGTAGATGTTTCTTCTTCGTAAATGTTCCACTTCTTGAAAACTAACTAAGTATATTGATTTTTAATTTGAATGTTATAGATAAATACCTATGTAAATTTTTGTATAATTTTCCTAGGCTATACTGCTAGCATCAC